>CAUYRB010036111.1:0-26707 GCA_963574695.1 Propithecus perrieri
GTCCCAGCTACTCAGGAGGCTGAGGCAGGAGGATCACTTGAGCCCAGGAGTTTGAGGTTGCTGTGAGCTAGGCTGACGCTGCAGCCTAGCGGCGGTGACGTCTCACTCTAGCCCGGGCAGCAGAGTGAGACTCTGTCTCAAAGAAAAAAAAAAAAAGAACTTGAAAAACTAAATAAATACGTGGAAATTAAACAACCTGTTCTTCAATGATCTTTGGATCAATGAAGAAATCAAGATGGAAATTTAAAAATTTTTGGAATGAATGATAATATTAACATAACTTACCAAAATTGCTGGGATATAGCAAGATCGGTTCTAAAAGGGAAATTTATATCAATAAATGCCTGCATCAAAAAGACAGAAAGATCAAAAATTAACAACCTAATGTCACACTTCCAGGAACTAGAAAACGAGAACAAACCAAACCCAAAGCTAGCAGAAAAAAAGAAATAACAAAGATCAGAGCAGAATTAAATGAAATTGAAACAAACAAACAAAAAATACAAAGAATCAAAAAAAAATTTTGTTCTTTGACAGGATAAACAAAATTGATAGCCTATTAGCTAGATTAATCATAAAAAGGAGAGAATGCAAATAAGCTTAATCAGAAATGAAAAAGACATTACCACTGACAGCACAGAAATACAAAAGATCATCCATGAATACTATGAACATTTCTATACCAACAAACTAGAAAACCCATAACAAATGCAAAAATTCCTGCAAACAAACAACCTCCCAAGTCTGAAGAAATAGAAATAGAAACAAGAAACAATGAACAGACCAATAATGAGTAGTGAGATTGAATCAGTAATAAAACAACAACAAAAAAACTCCCAACAAAAAAAAAAAAGCCCAGGAACCAATGGAGTCACAGCCAAATTCTATCAGACATATAAAGGACTGGTGCCAAAGAAGGATTGCTTGAGCCCAGGAGTTTGAGGTTGCTGTGAGCTAGATGAACACCACAGCACGGCACTCTAGCCAGGCAACAGAGCAAAACTCTGTCTCAAAAAAATAAAAAGAAAAATAAAAAGAACTGGTGCCAATCCTACTGAAACTGTTCCAAAAGATCAAGAAGAAGAGAATCCTTCCTAATTCATTCTACAAAGTCATTATCACCCTGATACCAAAGCCAGGAAAGGATGCAACAAAAAAAAGAAAACTTCAGACAAATATCTCTGATGAGCATAGATGCACACAAATCCTCATCAAAATCCCAGCAAACTGAATCCTACAGGACATCAAAAGGATAATTCACCATGATAAAGTGGGTTTCATTCCAGGGATGCAAGGATGGTTCAACATATGCAAGTCAATAAATGTTATTCACCACACAAACAGAATTGAAAAGAAAAGCCACATGATCATCTCAATTGGTATGAAAAAGCATTCAATAAAATCCAGCATCCCTTCATGATAAAAAAAAAACCCAAAAAAAGCTAAGCATAGAAGGAACATATCTCAAAATAATAAAAGCCTCATACAAAAAAACCCACAGCCAACATCATACTGAACAGGGAAAACCTGAAGGCATTCCCCTAAGAACTAGAAAAAGACAAAGATTTCCACTTTCACCACTCCTATTCAACATAGTGCTGGAAGTCCTGGGCAGAGCAATCAGGCAAGAGAAAGAAATAAAGCACATCCAAATTGGAAAAGAAGTCAAATTATTTTTGTTTATTGATGATATGATCTCATACCTAGAAAACTCTGAGGACTCTTCCAAAAGACTCCTAGATTTGACAAATGAATTCTGGAAAGTCTCAGGTTATGAAATAAATGCATAAAAAAATCAATAGAATTGCTATAGTCCAATAATGACCAAGCTAAGAACCAAATCAAGACCTCAATCCCATTTATAATAGCTGCAAAAAAATAAAATGCCTAGAAATATATTTAACCAAGGAGGTGAAAGATCTCTATAAGAAAAACGATAGGCGAGGTGTGGTGGCTCACGCCTGTAATCCTAGCACTCTGGGATGCTGAGGCGGGAGAATTGCTTGAGCTCAGGAGTTCAAGACCCACCTGAGTAAGAGTGAGACCCTGTCTCTTTAAAAAAAATTTAAAAAAGAGAAAAAAAGAAGAACTATAAATCACTGATGAAAGAAATTGTAGATGACACAAACAAATGCAAAAACATCCCAAGGTTATAACTAGAAGAATCAATATTGTTAAAATGACCGTACTGCTCAAAGCAATCTTCAGATTCAATGCAATTCCTATCAAAATACCAACATCATTTTTTCATAGAATTAGAAAAAAAAATCCTAAAATGCCTATGAAACCAAAAAGACCATGAATAACCAAAGAAGTCCCAAGCAAAAAGAACAAAACTGGAGACATCATATTAGCTGACTTCAAATTGTACAACAAGGCATGGTACTGGTAAAAAAACAGACACATAAATCAATGGAACAGAATAAAGATTCCAGAAATAAATACATATACCTACAACAAACTGATCTTCAACAAAGCAGACAAAAACATACACTGGGAAAAGGACGCACTATTCAATAAATGGTGCTGGGAAAATTGGATAGTCATATGCAGAAGATGAAACTAGACCCCTATCTCTCACCATATATAAAAAATAACTCAAGATGAATTAAAGATTTAAATTTAAGACCTGAAACCATAAAAATCTAGAAGAAAACCTAGGAAAAAATTTTCTGGACAAAAATTCTTTGTCCTAGGCAAAGAATTTATGATTAAGACCCCAAAAGCAAACGCAACAAAAACAAAAACAGACAATGGGACTTAATTAAACTAAAAAGCTCTTCACTGTAAGAGAAATAATCAAGAGAGTAAACAGACAACCTACAAGAATGGGAGAGAATACTTGCAAACTATGTATCTGACAAAGAGGTAATATCCAGAATCCACAAGGAACTCATACAATTCAGCAAGAAAAAAACAAACAACTCTATTAAAAAGTGGGCAAACAACATGAACAGGCATTTTTCCAAAGAAGATATAAAAATAGCCAACAAACATGTAAAGAGATGCTCAACATCACTGACCATCAGGGAAATGCAAATTAAAATCACGAGATATCATTTTACTCCAATCAGAATGGCCATTATAAAAAATTCAAAAAACAATAGATATTGACGTGGATTCAGCTTATATGCTGTTGGTGGGAATGTAAATTAATACTGCCTCTATGGAGATACTTCAAAGAACTAAAAGTAGACCTACCATTAGATCCAGCAATCTTACTACTACGAAGAAATCATTATATTAATATCAAAAAGGTACCTGCACTCGTATGTTTATTGCAGCACACTTTCCAATTGCAAAGATATGGAATCAACCTAAGTGCCCATCTACCGATGAATGGATAAAGAAAATATGGTATATGTATATACCACAGAGTACTACTCAGCCATAAGAAACAATGAAATAATGTCTTTTGCAGAAACTTGGATGGAACCAGAGGGCATTATCCTAAGTGAAGTAACTTAGGAACAGAAAAATAAATGCTGCATGTTCTCACTTATAAGTAGGATCTAAGATATGGCTATGCATAGACACACAGAGTGATATAATGGATGCTGGAGACTTAAAATGTGGGAGAGTAGGAGGGAGTGAAGGATTAAAATTACCTGTTGGGTACAATGCACACTATCTGGGTGATGGGTACACTAAAAGCTCAGACTTCACCACTATGCAACATATATGTGTAACGGAATTCAACTTTTATGGCCTAAATCTATTGAAATACAAAAAATGTTGTTTATGAAGCACTTTGCAAACTACTGAGTTAAAATTTTCATATATAATGATTCATTTAGTCCGCACCACAAAATACGTGCTATTACTATTTCCACCTTACAGTTGAGGAAACTGAGTCACGGGGCTATCATGTAGCTTCCTCAGCCCAGGTACTTTCCCACCTTGTTCTTAATGGCCATGCTGTCTCTGTGGCCTCAGGGCAACATGGCCATTCAGCCAAAACCCACCCTTAGCCAGCCTGGACTGGCCTTGGCTAATTGGCATGACCAGAGTGGATGCCGTATGCCCAGCCATACAGACCCCTATCAGGCCAAGGCACGTACCCCTCCTGCATGCCTCTTCCTGCCCTGGTCTCCCTCCTCTGCAGCGGAAGCCTCTGTCTGGGTGCATGGGAGAATTCAAGCCCAGCCCCGCTGCTTTCATCCAGGACAGGCCAGGGCCCCAGAGGACTGGCAAGCCCTTCATTACTACATGGAAGTTCAACTCTCCCTGCCCCCAGTTCTGTACGCCACAGGGGCTGTACCTGTGAGCTCTTCTCAGGGCCAATGTCCCAGGTACAGCCTGAAGATAGCGGCCATGCAAAGGGCCGGCCTCTCCCTGGGAGTGGCTGGAATGCGGGCCATCTGCCCTGGGCATGCCATGGGAAACCCACGGCAGGGGCTGCTTCCAGCCTGGACCTGGGGAAGGGGCCTGCCTGCTGACCACTGCTGGGAGCACACACAGCCCAGGTAATGCTGCTGGGTGCTGTGGCCCCCGAGTCTCAATATGCGTTTTGCAAACACCACTCCTGGTGCCTTAGGTGGCAGACAGGGGGACTCCTGCCGCCCTGACAGTATGTATCTCCTAACCTTGAATCTGGAATAAATCTCTGAGAGACACAGATCTGGAAGGGAGGAGCGTGGAGGGGCTCAGGAGTCTTCCCCTCGAATGCAGGGTGGTGCAACAATGAACACACTGTGCCCAGAGACTTGGATTTGAGACCTGGGGCTGTCATGGACAAGCTGTGTAAATTTGGGCAACCTGTTTGCCCTCCCTGATAGCCACCCTTTCGCATGAAGTGAGAGGTGATGGCAATTACATGTGCCCTGGGAGACTTCGCTGCAAGGGAACAGGGGACGTTCAAGGCCATCCTCCCTCCCTCGCCCCCTCCCATTAGGCCTCAATTAAGAGGGGAAAAACCAGAGACAGGAGACATCCGTCCCAGGGACTCAGGTCCCAGACAGTCATAGATAAGCTGAGAAACGTGACCCTTGGCAGCTCCAAAGTTCTCAGAAATAATGTCTGTGCCACATGATGGAAAATATTGTTCAGCTGAGACTTTAAATAGCTGATGTGCCTCGGGCTGGAAGGTGGCTTGTGGAAGCCACCAGAGCAGCCAGCCCCTAAGCATGGGGCTTGAGAAGGACTCTGAGTCACTGTGAGGTCCTTGCCGTCGCAGGGTCCTAGGGGCCTCCTCAGGGGCCTCTGCTTTTACTCAGGGCTCCCAGAGAAACCACAATTGTTCCTGCCTCCCATGCACCCTCAGCAGCAGTCAAGCTTTATGTCACCTCAACATCCTAAAAAAGTGGGTCTCAAACTCAAGGTGCATCAGAATCACCTGGGGCACATGTCAGATGGAGCCCCCGATTTAGCAAGTCTGGTGGGGCCTGAGGTTTGCATTGCTCACAATTCCTAAGGTGCGATGCTGCTGCTTGTCCGGGACACAGTGACAACCACGGCTGGAGGCCAGGGTCTTACAGTCACCTGGGGTTCTGTAACAATCCCAATACCCAGGCCACACCCTAGACAACTAAATCAGACTCTATGGGGTTGGGCCCGGGTATCAGAATTTTGTAAAACTCCTCAGGTGTTCTAATGTGATGCCAGGTTGCAACCCACTGCTCCAGGGAGTCCAAATACCATGTGAAGCAAACCAGTGGACAGCATTGGGCAGGGTAAGAGGAAGGACTGCCCCTTAGGAAGTAGGATACAGGGGCCACCGATGGCTCCCGCCTAGGAGGGGCCCATCAAGCACCAGAAGGCCTCTGGGCAAATTGGACTCCTTCCTGCTTAAAATGGGGCCTGGGACCAACAGCATCACCAGGAGCTTGTATTTCTCACCTGAGAAATACAGAGTCTCAGGCTCCTCTCCAGAGCTCTCAAGTCCGAATCTGCACGTGAACAATATCCCAGGTGATTTTCGTGACCTTCAAAGTTTGAGAAGCACGGTGATGTAGTAAGGTCTGCCAGCTCCCGAGCATAGGGTGGAGGCACAGCCCGCTCAAACCCAAGGTGGTCCCCAGGGGCCATATCTTTAGTTCCCCAAATCCAGAGAACGCCAGAAAGCTGAGTGCTCCCGTTCACATACAAATCACCTGGAAAGCTGTGTGTGTGTGTGTGTGTGTGTGTGTGTGTGTGTGTGTGTGTGTGTGTCTGAATCTTCAGAATTCCCGACAAAGCTCCCAATTTGCTGAGACTGGGATTGATTCCGTGAGGCCTCTCCCCAACCAATGATCTGGCTGAACGCTCCAACCTGAGCCCCTCGCATCCACCACACCTGCATGGAATTAGAATCTTCCTGGGTTAGAGCCAAGCTCAGCGATCCTGAACATGAACTATACATTAGAATTATCTGGATAGCTTTAAAATCTCTTCAACGCCAGGACACACCCACCCCGATTACATCAGAAGTTCTGGGGGTGGGACCTAGGTGTCAGGGCTTCACAGCTCCCCAGGTGATTCCAATTAGAACCACAGTAACTGTCAGCATTTCCCCTGTGGACCTCCGTCCCACAGCCTTCACCACTGCGTATTGTGTGCTGTTAACTTGGACACTGGATTCCCCTGATGGAAAGATACCGTGAGCTTCCTTCCAGCGAAGGAATGGCAGTCTGCACACAAAGCAAATTTGCTTATCTTTGCTGAGCTTGCAAAACTGGGAGAGAGCTACAGTCCTTGGATTGCTTTAGTTATGACAGTCCGATTTCTCAGCAAAACACTCACAAGTTCAAGCAGCTGCTGTCAGAGCACGGCTGTGACACCAGAGAGGCTGTTGGGCCAGCAACACTGGGGGACCAAGGCCAGAACAAATTTCCCTTGCGCCATCCCATATTTCAGTGATGGCACACACTCAGGCAGCCTGGTTGGCAGCACAAGAACTCACTTGTATGTTGCCTCTTGCATTCTTCTAGTGGTCACTAAGATCAAAGATTTAAAGGAATTGTTGAATTTCAACACAGCATCCTATTGCAAATCTCCTTGGATCTTGCTAACAATTTTTGCAGTGAGCTAGGCAGATATTGTGATTCCCATCTGTAGTGAGCTGAATAGTGGGCCCAAAGATATGTCCCACTCCTGGTCCCTGGATATTACATTATATGGAAAATGGTGGGATTAAGTTAAGGATCTTGGGAGGATTTGCTTATTCTGGATTATCCTGGTAAATTCTTATATCTTTATATAGCAGAGACAGGAGGAGTTTTGAAACAGACACACAGCAGAGAAGGTGATTTGCAGACAGAGGCAGAGATTGGAGGGACACAGCCCCAGCCAATGAACACCAGCAGTTGGACGATGCAAAGAACAGATTCTTCCCTAGAGCCCTTTGGGGGAGTGTGTCCTGCCCAGCGTCACCCCTGTGAAACTGATTTTGGACTTCTGGACTCCAGAACGGTGAGAGAATAGAGTTGTTTAAAGCCACCACGTGTGTGGCAATTTGTTACATACAGCAGCCACGGTAAACCAAAGAGCTTGCAGATGTGAAAATTGAAGTACAGACATGGACTGCCTTTGCTAAAGTTGCATTGCTCATCATCGCAAAATTGGGATTTGTCTTCCCTTCCCCAATTTGGAGTTTGCTGGTTTTCTAAGGAATTCAACAGGCAAAAGGATGTACTGATTGCATGGAACCAGTCTGTGGGTGGAGGCAGAAAAAAATCTACTTAGAG
Source organism: Propithecus perrieri (assembly GCA_963574695.1). Taxonomy (NCBI): domain Eukaryota; kingdom Metazoa; phylum Chordata; class Mammalia; order Primates; family Indriidae; genus Propithecus; species Propithecus perrieri. The sequence goes on from CAUYRB010036111.1 coordinate 7,665, forward strand.
CTTAGAGGTGCCTGTCAGAAGCTAACGCTCACCTTCCCAAAGAGCGTGCACACCATGGGGCAGAAAGGATGGCAGGTAACAGGGGCATTGTGTCTGCCCAATCAGGGCTAAGTTTCCCAAGCCTCTTGTCTCCAAACTCATCATTCCTTCCCCCTACATTTACAGGGCAGCAACCATGGGTGTGAGGTCACCAGGATCCAGGAGGGAATCAGCCAGACTCGGTCAGATGACATTACGTATGGTCACGAGGACCCTCCCTGGGGAGATGACATTTGAACTCAGACCCAGGTGGGACAAAGAATCCAGGCATGAAAAGTAAGCACAAGAAAAATTGGGGCAGAGGGAACAGCCACGTGGAGCCCTGAGGCAGGGAGGAGCTTGGCATGTTAGAGAAACGGCAGCCCCAGGGAAGAGGGCACCTAAGCAGGGGCAGAGCTGGGGGGGTGAGGGCATGAGGGAACCGGAGACCAAGACAGGAGTCGCCCAAGACAGGTGTCAAGCAAGGGGGTGACTTGCTCCTCCAAATCATAAGCACCCTGCAATGCTTACCATTCCCGTGTTTATTCCCCACAATACACAGAGCAGAGGGAAAGGAGGGCATGCAGGATGCTTGCTTTTAGGTGCTACCTCCTCGGAAAGAGTTGTTTGGAGTCACCTTGCATGAGATTTTAACCGAAGGAGAGCAGGTGCAGGGGTGGAGGAAACGAAGGCTGCCCTGCCAGAGGACTGGGTTTGCCGCGTGGCTCCACTGAGTTCTGCCAGCTCAGGAGGCAGCCAATGCTCCCAGGGCTGAACAAGGGGGTTTCAGGCAGGAGGGGTGGCCTGGCTTTAGGAGCAGCAGTGGTGTGTCCAGGCCTGATGCCACAGAGGAAGGAGAGGTGAGAACATGGGGTCAGGCCCCAATGTGGTGCCAGGGTCCTCAGCATGGTCACTTTTGAAACCTACTGTTTCCACAAGTCTGTTCCACTCTATTTCCTGACTTAACAAGTTAATGCAACTTGTCCTTTGCTAAGAAGAGGAAATCTGCCTGCCCTCCCACCGTCATTTCAGAAGGCCAACCGCAGTGGGACAGAGCTCCAAGATCTGCAGCAGTAACAATGGGGCAGAAAGAGCATTCGAGCCCACTCCTAGTGCCCCCTCAGAATCCCTGGTGCCATAGGATGGGGGTGGTCCCACTCCTTTAGCCCTCAGAGGAGACTGTGCCTGACACCACTCAAGGACCTCTAGTGGGTCCTTCCAGAACAGAGGCCTCGAGTATTTTTTCACGTGCAGGGTGTCCCAAAGCTGCCTCTGTTTTGTCTGCAGTGGGCAATGATGTCCAACAGATGTCTGGTTTCTCTGACTGCCCAGATTGCCAGACAGAGCTAATCACTTCCTTTTGGTAGCTCTTTAAATTTTTGTTTTTAAACTTAGAAGACCTTGCAGGCCCTACAAAAGGCCAAAACCATCAAGCTCAGAGTTTGGTGGTGGAATTAGTGAAGAGAAGGCATGGAGGGGAATGAATTATCCACTGGATGCCAAGGGGGAAAGGATGGGAAGAGAATTTTCTTCCCAGTTCTTCCACTATCTGATCCTAAATTCAGTTTTTTCATGTTCCTTCTGGTCTCGGTTTGCCCAGCTGTATAGCTGGTACAGTAATTGTGATGAAACTTCAAGACATGGGATATGTCAATGGTTGGTTGATTCAGCCCCCATCTCAGTGTAGGCTAAGAGCTATGGACGATGCAGAGAACTGTTACAGAATTCCGGCAGGTGCCCCACTCGGATGGGTTTTTCCTGCCTCCCCATTGGTGGTCCATGTTTGAAATCCACCACCCCTCTGGTGTCTACCCACCTGGGCAGTGCACCTACAGCCTCCAGTACCCTCCAAACCCCTTCTCCCAATCTCCCTTTCCAACACTTCTTTCATCTAGTTCTTGACCTTTTACAGACACCCTGACCCTGGCAAATGCCTTTGGAGAGGTGCTGCCCAGGTGGGATCCTGCAGGGGGCAGTCTCCCCAGAAGCCATGAATCATTCTACCTGCTTCTATTGTTGTGGTAGGTGAGCAACCAAACAGATTATTTTTGCCCTTGTCTCCAAACATGAACTTCTAAACCAATAGCAAATCATTCTGGATAAATGCTAGTCAATACAATTCCTGAGGAAGAAAACCCCAGGGTTTATCTGCAGAAAATCAAAGGCCATATTGTTCTGATCCTCACGTGGGTTTTGCAGGGGTTGGCATAAGCCCCAGGAAGCAGTATCAGGGCATTCTGCTTACCAAAGCCTTTACGTTTGGGGTAATCCTGAATTTGCCCTGAGAATGCCATTGGGATTTGATTTTGACTTAATTTGCTGCATGGCATTGACGTCCTCGCAAGACCTTCCTCCACCCCAGAAAAAGTCAGTGGGATTCCAGCTGGAGCGAATTTCTAGGCACAGCCCACTTCATACTCCAGTCTCTACAATATACCTTCTTGAAAAGGCAGACCCTGAAACTCTCTTTCTGGGAGTCTGGGAGTCAGCTCCCTTGGTAGAGAGCAAGGATCAGAGGTTGGAAAAGGTTTGTAGACACATCCTACCAAGGCCAACTGTTGCTTCAACCAGGGACACAGTGAGGACCCAGGACCACGTCATCTCAGAACCATTGGGGGCCATAGGAACCATTAGCCCAACCACCTACTCTGCACATGAGAAAACCGAGGACCAGAGATAAACAGAAACTTGTCCAAAGATGGCCCATGAGCAAGCAGGCACCCACCCAAGGCTCCCAGCTCCAAGACCAGACCCCTACAGGGCTTCTTCCAGCTGTATATGTCATGACTCACAAGCGAATCATTCTTAGCCCCGGCGCCTGTTTATCAACACACAGATGAGGATAAACAGAGCCCCCAAGTAGCTCTCACACTGCCTAAAATACCGTCATTGACTCACTGATCGAAGTAAACAGAGTCCTGGTTTAACCTGCAAATAGCTCAGATGGATTCATGGCGTTAGCTACTTTGGGCAGCCCCTTCCTCGAAGCTGAGCCTGCTGGCACCTCTCAGGGGAGTGTGGGTGGGGGCTCAGGGGAGTCCAGGGGGCACAGAGGGCAGGGAAGATCATGAACCAAGCAATGGGGCTGGGAAAGGATGGTAAATATGTTCGGGACAGTGAACAGCTCTGAGTAGCAGGAGCAGTGTGTCTAAAAGAACTTGCTGGGGTGAAAGTTGTTCAGCATCATCCAGAGTGGGAGCCACTAGACCTGTGGGGCCATGGAGCACTTGAAATGTGGCCAGTGCTATCGAAGAACTGAATTTTTTACTTTATTTACTTTAAATTAATTGACATTTAAAGAGCCACACGTGGCTAGTGGCTACCGACCGGACAATGCAGGTCTGGAGCGTTGGGTACAGGGAGGGCTGCAGTAAGGCGAGACCAGAGATCGGTTGGGCTTGGAAGAATTTTTGAGCTAAAGGGGCCCAGTCACTATAACAACCCTTGCTGCGTCCTGCCCCCGCGCACAGCACTTGTTATACATGGTCTCATTTAATCTTCCCAGCATCCTTGTAAGGTACAACATGTCGTTATCCCCATTTTACAGACAAACAGACCGAGGCACAGAGGGTCTAAGTGCTGAGGATGGTCACGAGAGGTAGAGCCAGGTTTGAATGAGACTGACTCAGGGTCTTTGAATTCACTACTTCCCAAATCTACAGTGGCCCAAACAGCCATTTACGAAGGCTGAAAAGGCTTTTTCTGGGTGTTTTTCTCTCTTGGGGGCTAGCTTAACTTGCCCCACCCCCCAAAAAGGGAGAGTCTGGGACAGGGCTTGCATACAAGAAGTATTTTTTGTTAATTTGCCTGCTATTGTTTTGCGAGCTGGGGGGGCGGTCCTCTCAAGGAACAGCACTGGCAGGGCTAAGAGGGAAGAAAGTCAACCCAAAGAGGTTTTATCGAGCTGGTCACTCTGTGAGCCACCAGGGCTCCTTGAGGACGCATGTGCCATGTGCCTCTGAATTGGCCACCTGAGACCTGGAGCAGGGGAGTGCCTTCCCACTGCCCTGTCCCCCACTGGTCAAGGGCTGACCCAGGCAGGTTCAGGAAGAGCTGGACAGGTTCCCAGAGTTCCTCATAGGGACGGGGATACAGCCTAGGGGATGTGCATCAGATGGACCCTGCCTAGAGCTGGTTGTCACACCAACCGTGTGGCTGGTTGTCACACCAAAAATGTGGCTGACGCGTCGTATGATTCTACTTACACGAAATGTCCAGAACAGGCAGACACAGAGTCGGCAGCTTAGGGATGGCCAGGGGCTGGGCCAGGGCCTGGGGGAGGAGTGCAGTGGCTGCAGGGTTCCTTTATGGGGTGAGGAAAATGTTCTGGGATTAGATAGCTGTGATGGTTGATGGTGAATTTTGTTATGTGAATTTTACCTCCATTAAAAAAATAAGTAGGCTGGTAGGAGCCACAGGACAGGAAAGAAGTGCAGCCCGGGGTCCAGGCTCTGAGCCCAACCGTGGGCCCAGCCTGAAAGTGCAGGTTCACCCCAGGAAGGCCTGTCCTTGCACTTGGACCCACAGCCCCGGGAACTTTCACTGGGGAGTCAGGGCTGATGTGGAGCCCAGCTCAGCAGTCCCAGCCTTTCCCTGCTCCTCTGAATGCGGCTTCTCTCTGATGGACTCAGACACAGCAAGGTCACCGTGCCTGTCTAAGGCCAGGATGGGGCACGGAGCCTTCACCCCCCCCTCCCCCGCTCAGCTGGGCAGGAAGCACAGAGGCATCTGCCTCCAGGGCCCTGCTGGCTGCCCCCCAGGTCACAGCGGGATACCCAGCTGATGTCTTAGCACTGCCCTTCCCATCATGCGATTTCATCCTGCTAGGACGCTTCCTGCTCCCCCACTGCGCCTGGACACCTGGGCTTACATCGCTGAGGGCAGATGGAGCCCTGAAAAGCGCACTGTCCCCTAGTGCCTGCAAGTCCGACATGGGGACCAAAACTCTTTTCCTCCTACCAGCTTGAGGAGCCATGTATGTCTCTCCAGGAAGGGGTCCTAATGGCACCCCACAGAACACAGTTTACATATGGCCAGACTAATCTACTCTAAGTAACCTGCTGGGGATGCTCACACAGTGAAAACTCACTGCTCCATTGAGAGGTGGGGTCCACGTCTGAGTGGACTTGTGACTCACTTATGGCCAAGAGTAGTGGTAGCAGTGACATTGGTGACTTCCAAGGCAGGGCCGAAAAGCCATGAAACTTCCATTATTACATGCTGCAGGGGCACTTGACTTTGAGGCCCTGAGCTGTCACCTAGGGAGCCCAACTACCCCAAGGCCATCTTGTGAGGAAGCCCAGACCTCATGGAGAGGCCGTGTGTAGACGTTCTAGTAGGCAGCCCCAGCCAACAGCCAGTATCAAGACTGCACAGGTGAGGGAAGACCCTCAGCTAATTCCAGCCCCCGGCCATGCATCTCACCTACACTTGGATTCTTGCTTCCCAGCCGGGTCCTCAAATAACACAAAGCAGACACAAACCATTCCTGCTATGCCCTGTCTGAATTCCTGAGCCCCAGGATCTGTGAGCAAGACAGAATTGTTCCCTTAGGCTGCCAAGTTTTATAATTCAACAATAGTACCCAGGACGCCCTTCATTCATAAGTATTGCACACGTATGATGTGTGTGGCCTTATTCTGGGCATAAAATGCAAAGGTGAAGAAACACCCAGCCCTTAAGGACAGAGTCCCCTGAGGGAGCAGACACATCTCGCACAGGCAGCACCCAACACAGAATCCTGCAGTGGCTGGTTGTAGCCAGGGAATCCAGAGAGACCTTCTTGAAGAGGCTTCCGGAAGTATGGAAGGGTGGGCACAGCAGTGTTTTCTCTGCACATAGAAACTGCTCAGCACATTGAAGAAGTTATTGGGCTATGAGCTGCAGCAGTGGCTGCTGGGCCAGTGACACCCTGCTGAGGTGCCACTGTGCCAGGAGTCCCCACTCTTGCCTATAATATCTGCCTCCCCCAGAAGCCTTCGCTCAGTGCCTTAAACATGCCAAACTCTTATCACCTTCATGACCTTCTCAAATGCCTTTCCCTCTGCTTAGAACACTGTTCCCTCCACCCTTCTTCCAATTCAGCCTCATTTTCCCCCAAGTCAGAGGGCATCCCTGAGACACCCCCTCCAGTCCTCCTGTCTCGTAGCTCATCATGCTTGTGATTGTATATGTATGTGTCCGCTTGCTTCCCAGCAGCCGTCACTGCTAGATTTATCATGAGGGTACGAACATGACTGTCTGGCTCACCCTGGAATCCTCAGTGCCAGTACAGTGTTGGGCGCACAGTAAGCACCCAGTAAATATGGCTGAGAGAATGAGTCCCTAAATGAATGAATGGCCCCACCCTTGGACCTCAGGTCTGTTCTAATCCCTGATCCTGCGGTTAGCTTCTTGCTAACTTGATCTTGCCTCCAATCATTGATTTTTCTGGATCCCCACCCTCCACCTTAGAATATCTTTCTGCCATCTTGCACAAGCCATGTTTTCTAACCCAGCTATGACACAAGCCCACTGGGCCGTGGTTTCCATCATCCCCTGGTATCAGCCAGCTCTGCTCTGCCAAGCCTCTTCCCCCAGGGTTGCAGCATCGCCCCTTAGCAACGTCACTTTCAGGCCAGCCCCCTCCCCAGAGCTGTGTCCTAGTAGAGGATCCAGTGAGGGAGGGGTTTCCCAGAGCTTGGGCAAAGGAGAAGCCGAGGACAAGCCACAGAGAACTTCTCCGAGTGCCAGAATCCTGACCAACCCGAAGGAAATCATATGCACTCAAATATTTATATTTAGAAAGAGAAGATTTCAAGATCGTATGATGTCATTTCACTGAAGCAGTTCCAGAGATGACAACATAAGAGGGAGGTTGGCTTTTCTCTGTAGACATTGGGAAGCTTGACGTTTGCAATGGGAGAAGACGGGAAGGGACAGGAAGGTGCGATTGCAGACATCGGACTCTGCCAATGTAAGGTGGCTTCAGAGACGTTTTGCCCTGGGTTGTGTCCTCTCAGCAAACACGGAGACCATGGGTCGCTGCTAAACATAGCCAAGAGGAAAGTACATAGAATTACTCAATAGGAATGCAGGAAGCTGCTTTGCCGCTGATTACCATTTGGCCTGGCTTGATTTCACAATCAAATGAAGAACCTTTTTCACTTCCAAGAGTCCTGTGTTGACGATTGGTGCCGGCAGTGCTGAGAGAGAAGCATCAAGCTCACCCCTCGCTTGATGTTACACAGCAGCCCGAAATTCGCTTTCTCCCTGTAGGTCCTTCTGCTTAAAAGAAGGCGAAGCCAGTATGTACCATAAGCCATTTCAAAGGAGAACCATGGACCCAGGGCCAGTCACTGACCTGGCTTGAGAAACAAGGAAAGACCATAGTGACAGTTCTCTGTTTGCCCTCTCATATGCTGAATGTCCTCCCTTGTGTGGAATTCATTTCTGACTAGTACATCAGAGAGACCTGGGTTCAAATCCTGGTTCTGCCACTCACTGTATGATTTTGAACGAGTGACTTAACTTTTCAGTGCTTCAGTTTCTCATCTGTAAAATGGAGATAATAATAGAAGTGTTCTCGAAGGGTAGTGAGAGAATTAAATAGATAACTCATTCAGCATCCATCAGTTATTAATTGAACACCTACTATGTTCCATACACTATTTCTAGGTGCTTACTTTACACTAGTGAAGAAAACGGGCAATGATCCTTGTCCTTACGGACCTTATATTTAAATATGGCTAGATTAACAATAAGCAGTAAACCTAACAAGTAAGTAAGTCATATAGTATGCCAGAAGATGACACATGATACAGGAAAGAGTGTGTGAAGCAGGTGAGGAAGAGGAAAGGTGGCCACATACTCTTTACCACTCCTCCCATTGGGAGGTGGGATCTAATTCCCATCTCCTTATATCAGGGCTTCTTTTAGTGACTTGCTTGACCAAGAGAAAGTGGCAGAGTGATGTTCTGGGAATTCCAAGGCAAGGTCAGACTTACATTTTCCTTCTGTTATCTTCTGGAACATTCTTTCCAGGAGCTGTAAGCCCCATATAAGAAGCCTGACTTCCTGAGGCTGCCGTGTTGGGGAGCCCATGTGTGGTTCTCCAGTTGACTGTCCAGCAGAGCCTAGCCTTCCGGCCATGTGTGAGGAAGCCATCTCAGACCCTCCGTACCAGCCCATCCAGCAGCTGCATAGAGCCATGTGACCTGAATTGATGGATGTGGTACAAAAAAATCACCAGCTGAGCCTGGTCTAAATTTCTGACCCACAAAATCATGAGATATAATAAAATGATTGTTGTTTTCAGCCATTAAGTTTTGGGATGGTTTGTTACACAGCAATAGATAACCAGAACAGGATGTTAGGGGAGCTTGGATATAATGCATATAAAACCTCTAGGCTTGCTGCCAAATGGCATCAGATATCCTTAGTCCCATTAGTATTTTTCACCAGCCTTCCTTCCTTTCAGCAGGAACTATTTCAAAGCCAGGGCTTTCTCTTAGTCGCCATTCAAATGACATTTGTGCTTTCACAAATGGGGAGCAGATTCTGTTTCTTCCCATGGAGATGATGTCCCAAGGAATATGCAGGTGTAGAGAGGCTCAGACTTCAGAACTCAAGGGATGGCAAGATGAGAGAAGGGCTCCAGATGTCCCTATGGGCAGACGTGACTTCCGCACTTGAACTTCACCCCCCCCCACCTTTCCACACCTTAAAATTTGGCAGACTGCGCTTAGAAAGGCAGAGAAGCTTTCCTGGTAAACATAATCTTGTTATCACTCTTAGGAAAATAATGACAATTGTGTCTCCTTAATCCATGTAAAGTTCTGAGAGAAACTGCAAGGGAAGCAGGGTCACACATACTTTCACGTTCACTATGCTCCATTTTGCTCAGTTCCAATGTTAAGAAAGGAAAGCAACCTTTCAGTAGAGAATGGCTGCAGCTTTTACACCTGCAATTTCTGGAATTCTCTTGGAGGAAACTGAGAGAATAATACTGTATTGATTAAGCATTTATTCCACAGGAAGCAGAATCTTAGTCAATGATGCATGGGGTTGAAAAGAGAGAAAAAAAAACCTCACCTTAAAAGGTAAATGAACTCAGGTAGGCATCCTAATAAGAAGTTAGGGGTCATAGAATGGCAAGAGTTATTTGGAGATAAGAGTAGGATGTAAATGAAGAAAAGAGTGAAAAGATGTCACTTAAAATATTAAGTACTGGGCAGAAAAAAATGGGCAAAGAAATCACTGGACATGCAGTTGACTGATGATTAGCTAAATGTTTTACAATGTAATTTTGGTAAAGAGTTTTTTCCTCTGTAGCAGATCAAGTGGATAGTATCATATCAGTCCCTATGCCAGATGAGGGTCCAAGTAACTTGAATGGCATATCCTGTCATCTACTAACAGCTATTCCAGTTGTAGGCGTAGTACCTGAGAGAACTTCTTCCACTTCTGGGGGCCTATACCCTGCATATTCAACCCAACCTGAGAGGTCTTAGTCATCACTGTAAGACTAATTGAAATAAACCCGTACTTATTGGACACCTACAATGTCCTAGAAAGATGCTTAAAAACTATGGGGGAATGCAGTCCCTACCCTCAAAGGAGCTTAGTTAAAAAGTAGTAAATACATAAGGAAAAAAGGGTAAATATGTCATTGGAGTCTACAGAAAGGATATATTCATCGCAAGCAGGAGGATCCCTGGTTTGTTAAGACAGGAAAGAGAAGGAACGAACATGCCAAGTGGAAACCCAAATAGTTCTTGACCTTCAGACTTTTCTGCTGGCTTCTTATGTCAAATTTGGGAAAGGAAAGGATAAAGAGAGTAGGTAACCAACCGCAGTTGAGTGCCTAGGATGTGCTGAGGGTGTGAGAGTTATAATTTTATGTACTTTTTGCCACTACCCTACAAGGAAGTGCTACCGTCAAAGAATTGAGGATCCTTAGAGCTTAGGTACTCAGCCAGGGTTTCCTGAGCTTGGATACTAATGCAAATCTGAAAGAGTTGAAGATTCACGCCCTTTGTCCTCTGACAAGTCTCGCTGCTTCAATAAACTGAACCTCTCCCCTGATTCCACAAATACTGGGATCTTTGAGAGTTGCATGCAGGTTGGTGCTTTGCCAACCATGGGTCAGTTTTCCTCAAAGAGCTGTCCTGTATGGCAAGAGGACATTCCCTTTCTCAAAGAGATCATGAGTTAGAGGTGGAACTGAAACTGGGCCCATAAGAAGTACCCCTGGGGCTCTGAGTGGTTCGTGTCACTGGCAGCTTTCTGTAGCCACATGGTTTTATGTATCAGGAGACATGCCAGCCTCTGGAGGAACTTCTTTAAATTGACAATTTCTGATCCTAGCCAGTGAGTTTGATTCAGCAGCTTTGCGGTGGCAGCCAGGAAGCACTTCCCAGGTGATTTGGACGCAGGGAGGCCAGTGGATCACCTATGAGAAGTTCTGTTCTGGACACTTCAGAGGCAGGATGTAAACATCCTTTTCCTAGCAACCTCATCCTCTACCTTCCTGTGCACCATGCGCACCATCTCACAGGGATAAGGGAACTGACACCTTATAGGTGCCTTTTGTTACATTTTACTTTATGACATCCAGAGGCCCTTCAGGAAAAGAGAAGCCACCCTGGACATTTCAGAGGGAATTCATTAGAGAAGATTGGTTTACACAGGTGACGGAACAGCTGAGAAGCCACATAAAGATTAGTGATAGCTGGAGGCCACTCCACCCACAGGACTGGAAGGACAAAGAGAGAAAACGGTGTTACTGGAGCTGCAGAAGTTAAAACACAGCTGGCATGTCGCAGCGGGTGTGGGGCTATGGAAGGAGGAGCTGTCCAGCATCAGCACAGCCAAGGAGGAAATGCTGTCCAGGGCAGGGATGGGAAATCAGATGCCTTTCATGTAGCCATTGAGGGGCTACAGGGGAATTCTGAAGACCGAGTAATACCAGTACTTAGAGAGAACCTTTCTCAGTGGTTCTCAGGCACGGATAAGCCTCAAAGTCAGCTGGATCCCAACCTCAGAGATTCTGATGCAATAAGTCAGAGACCAGGCCTGGGCAGGGTATTTTGAAGTGACTGCCATGTGCAGACGATTGAGAACTGATAAACCAGAGCATCAGCTCCAAAAGAGCAGCAATGCATCCTCAGTAACATCAGTGTCTACACCAACAGAGATGTGTAGACACTTAATATCCATGTGTTGAATGAATGAATGAGCAAATGAAAGCATGAGCAGGGTGGCCAAGAGCCCTTGCTGATCCAGGCAGACCAGATGGATGCCACTGCAGGGCAGGGAGGACATGAGGAGGGTCAGTGGTCAGAAATAAGGCAGCGCTAAAAAGATGAACATGGGTACCCAGGCTAATCTCAAGCAAAACATCTTTTAACCTGAGATGAATCAAATGCCAAGAAACAGGCAGATTCCCAAGAGCTGATGCAAATAACTAAATCCAGAAGATTTGGATTTGTCTGTGTAGAGTTGTCACCTCCTAGGTTCATAGAGGCACCAGCCATGAGCCTGACTCTGACTCTACCGTGGATTTATTTCGGCTCTTTCCCTAACAAGCGGGAGGCGCCACATCACTCCTTTCACATTGCCCCCAACATCTCAGTATCGTATATGGCAGGACAGGTTCAAAGCACTTTCCATGATGGTCCAGCTAATCGGGGGCACTGTTGGAGCTGCACCTGCACCGTGGGTTGGGGGAAATGGCAGATAACTGTGCCCCACCTGGATGTGGAGTCTCGAGTTAGCCACACACAAGTGCCCTTTACCTCCCAATTTTCCGTTCCTTATGTCCACTTCCCTTTATGTCTTTTCCATTTCTCCCTCCGTGGCATTCTTCCACATCCCTCTGTCCTCTCATCACAGCCCTCTCCTTCCTTTCCCTCCCCCTTCTCACTTCTTCATGCCCTGGGACCTCACCTCCACTTTGAGCAAAACCTTCCTAAATCTACATTTCTATTTTCTCCAGGATGAAATAGGACTAAGTGTGGACACATCCTTGAACATCTCGTCAGGGAGGAAGGATGATTCACGGCTTTATAGAAGAAAGGAGTGTGGGTTGCCTTGATTACTTTCCTGAGAAACTTTAGAACTTGGGACATTTCAAATTGATATGAAAGAGCCGCAGACACGTCCCTGACAGCTATTTAATCCAATCTGGGCTTTTAACCAGCTCTTCTGTCCCCATCTCGGGAAGCTCCTATCAGAGAACTCGGGCCTTTTCTGTGCATTGCAGATACAAAGGCTGCTGTGTCCCCCAAGCCCAGGGGGATCCAGGGGGCACTGCAGCTGGTCGCCCTGCAGCCTTCAAGATGCCAGAATTGGTCACAGTGGCTCTTGCTGTGATGACCTGCATGCAGCAACAATTCCCAAGCCTGATTGCTCATCAAAATAACCAAAGGAGCATGTAAAAAACACCCACATGTTAGGACCCACCCCAGACATGCTGAATTAGAGTCTCCAGGGCAGGGTCCAGGGAGCCAGTCTAGTACCTTCCCATTAATCTCTGAGAACCACCACCGTGAACAAACTTTGCATCTAGAATGGCAGGACATTTAAACCTAACTCCCAAAGATGTCTCTGGCCAATGCTTTTCAAATCCATTTCACACGGTTTACATACCAGTCGTTGTGTACATTTTTAGGCCTACTATGTGCATTTTTAAATAAGCAAAAAAAATGAAAAGCCCACTATGGCCAAGTATCAAACCCTCCCTGACTTATGGGAGCATAACCCTAACCCTAATTTAGGCAGCACAGTGAAATTTTGTGACTTCTATCCCCTTCCTTATTGCCCCCAGTGGGTTCTCTAACCTGGTTTTAGATGAACAAGAATGCTGTGGAGAGAGCGTCATGTGCTTCTCTCTTGCCTCACCCAACAGGGACGGCTGGCACAGTGTATGGCCATTGTTGGGACCAGAGCCTTCTCTCCAGCTCTGTCAGAGAGGATGGGGGAATGTCCTGGAGCTAATGACCTCTTCTTCCCATGTGCACCCCAGGAACGATGCAGCCCACTTCCTCTGGCCAAGGGAGGCACAAACACAGAGCAGATACGTGGGAGAAGTGAGTGTCATTCACACCTCCTTTGGTGCACAACTTTCACCCTTCTTAAGCCACTTACCCCTGTGGCTCTGGAACATGCTTTTAGCAGCAGAATTATGTTTTGAAATCTCTTAGTTAGGAATTGAGTACCTCAAATAGATAACAAGGAACTGCTGTGAGTGATTCCAGAGGTCTTTCTAGTGGCCCCTTTGCCCCCACAGACACAGCAGCTCTTGTGTCCTTGCACAGAACTCCAGGCTCCTATGAAACCTGGTTCAAACCATTGTCCTAGCGTTTGGCATTCTCCTGTCACTCAGTGATTTTTGTGAGGCACAGAGATGTGTCTGGAGATCTGACGATGATCCCGTAGAAGGGAGGGTCATGCTGTTTGCCATCCTGTGGTTACCCAGAAGATACCAAACAAACCGTGTCACCTCTCTTAGTTTGGGCTCCCCCAAAGTAAGGACTTTTGTGATAAGAACTTGGGTACAGGTAATTTCTTTAGGAGGGTAATTGTAAAAAAGTGAGGGAGCAGAGCAAGAGAGTGAGAGACAGGGGAGGACAGGCCAGTGAAAGGGTGCTTTCCTGAGGTCCCTGCCAATCCACTGGGAATCATACACCTCACCCCCAGAATCGTCTACCTGAAGAAAGGGCAGCTTGGCATTTCTTCACTGGTTCTGACCTCCTTGGAAGAGAGCTGCCCTGGGGACATTACTACCCACACACATGCATGTGCGTGCACACACGCACACAGACCCACATGTATCTGGGCTGCACTGTACCCTGGGTGCGTGTATGGACTGCCCCCCTCAGCGGTGGCCAAAATCCAACATGAGCCTTTATGGACCCATCAGTGTGGCATCCCCTTGGGGATGCCACAGGGCACTTTTTCAAGGATAAGATGTCTCCTTAAAATCATATACTTTGTTATCAAAAACCACACTGAAAATGGAGGTGAGACTCTTCTGGTACTTTGTTCATGCAGAAACACTCATCCTCTGTGGAGGTATTTTTGGAATTCGAGGAAGAAATCCCCATACTCACACCCGTTCTCTGTGCATGGCAGCGCTGAGGCTCCCCTCCAGCTCCTCCAGGCCCAAGGACGGGGACTGGAGTGTCCGGGCTGACCCCACCCACCTGGACTGCAGCAACTGCTCCCTTCATGATGCATCTGCAGGATGCATTTTGGGCCCTGGCTGTCCTCAGCCACAGCAAGTGGTCCAGCCTGCGCACACCCCAGCCATCAAGCCGGGCTGTGCATTGTCTTGAGCTCAGGGAAGTATAACCAATCTAAGGCAAGCATGGCTTTTTCAGCTAGAATCCTCAGACTCACTTCCTATAAATCCTCCCACTTTGTTCAGAGAAAGTATAACCCTTTTCCCATTAACACTGCCCTCAAGTGAGATTTAACTTTCAAAGCTGGTATGCACCGGGACTTAGCGAACGCACCCAGAGGGAAATGTTCACATGGGTAATGGTAGGCTAAACCAACAGAATACAAAACTGTGTGTGCAGCATGATATGAATTCTGCTAGAGAGAGAGAGAGACAGAAAGAGAGAGATAGAGAGAAAGGGAGATTGAGAAACACTAGAGAAATAAATCGCAAGATGTCAATGATCAAGGGTCCATGCTTGACTTAGGCCAGTGGTTCTCAAAGTGTGACTCCAGGACCAGCATCATCAACATCACCTGGGAAGTTATTAGAAATGCAAATTATCAGTCTCCACCTCTGCCTAGACTTATCGAATCAGAAGTTCTGGGGGTGGAGCCCAGCAATCCAGGAGATTCTCATACATGTTAAAATTTGAGGACCTCTGACTTAGGCTAATTAATCAGGTACACATCACTCACTGTGCTAGGAGCTGGGAGAAGACCGAGCTTCTGTCCTCCAGGATTTTGTGATGTGGGAGGGAGGGCAAAACAAGTGCTTGCAGCAATGAAATACCAAGGAGAATAGCCATATGGGCAACCCAGGCAAAAGGAAGAGGTCACAGGAAGGTGGGTGCTAGGAGCATCCATGGTAAAGAAAAAACAAAAAAAGGGGGAGAAATAAAAGAGAAAAAGAAAGGAGACCAAAGGACAGAAAATCGAAGCAAGGGGGAAACAAAGGGAAGAAAGACATTCTGGTTGGGCCAGGAGCCTACCCCCTTAAAGTTCTTAGCAGTTCACCCACTTAATTTATCTGCTAGTTGGGCCTGCTCCCTATCTTCCCAGGTGTGTGGGTGGGTGCAAACTTGCATGGCTGATTTAGCAGGTGAGTGCCCATGGTGCAAGCTGGAACCTTCTTCTAGTCTTTGAAGTCTCCAGGCAAACATAAAATTGGAAACACCAACATTTCTTTTTTCCTTTTTTATTTCAGCATATGATGGGGGTACAAATGTTTAGGTTATGTATGCTGCCCTTGCCCCACCCAAGTCAGAGCTTCAAGCGTGTCCCTCCCCCAGATGGTGCACATCGCACTCATTATGTATATATATACCCATCCCCTCCTCCACCCTCCCATCTGCACGACACCTGATGAATGTTATTACTATATGTGCACTTAAGTGTTGATCAGTTAAAACCAATTTGATGGTGAGTACACATGGTGCTTGTTTTTCCATTCTTGGGATACTTCACTTTGTAGAATGTGTTCCAGCTCTCAAACTTGTCAAAAGAAGATAGACTAATGGCTAACAAACATATGAAAAAATGCTCAAAATCTCTAATCATCAGGGAAATGCAAATCAAAACCACAATGAGATATCACTTATCTCCAGTGAGAATGGCTTTTATCAAAAAGTCCCAAAACAATAAATGTTGTTGTGGATGCTGAGAGATAGGGACTCTCATACACTGCTGGTGGGACTGCAAACTAGTGCAACCTCTGTGGAAAGCAATATGGTGATACCTCAAAGAGATACAAGTAGAAGTACCATTCGATCCACCAATCCCATTACTGGGCATCTACCCAAAAGAACAAAAGACATTCTGTAAAAATGACATCCACACTCGAATGTTTATAGCAGCACAATTCACAATTGCAAAAATGTGGAAACAACCCAAGTGTCCATCAATACATGAGTGGATTAATAAAATGTGGTATATATATACCATGGAGTTCTACTCAGCTATAAGAAACAGTGGTGACATAGCACCTCTTGTATTTTCCTGGATAGAGCTAGAACCCATTCTACTAAGTGAAGTATCCCAAGAATGGAAAAATAAGCACCACATGTACTCAGCATCAAATTGGTACTAACTGATCAACACATAAATGTACATATAGTAGTAACATTTATCGGGTATTGAGCAGATGGAGGGGGAGGAGGGGATGGGTATATAGAAACATAATGAGCACGATGTGCACCATCTGGGGGGATGGACACGCTTGAAGCTCTGACTGGGGCGGGGGGCAAGGGCAATATACGTAACCTAAACATTTGTACCCCCATGACATGCAGAAATAAAAAATATATATATATCAAAAAAAAACCTATCGAAGGTAAGCAGCATATCCTTTAATCAAGGCAAGTAAGGGTTACGGGGCATCTTTATAACGGGATTGTTCTGTTCCCTTTTCTGCAACGCGCTGCTAACCTCTGCCAGCCAGCTTGGGATTCCAGATTTCTCGGTCGGCCCCCTCTGGGGCAAACGTACCTGCTGACCCTCCAGCCCCACCTCGCGGACGCTCGATCGGCACACACCGAGTGCTCACTGACCGGCGAGGAGGACGGGGGCGGGCGAGACGATGCCGTCCTGAATAGAGTGGGTAGGGGCCCAGACGCGACGTCTGGTCGGAGGGACATGACGGGGCGGGTCTGCAGGTGTGAGACAGGGTGTTCTCACAGAGGAACTGCGCTCGCACAGACCCTCTGCACGGCCCGGTGTGCGACGGGAACGGCAAGGAGACTTCCTGTCTCACGGCTCTCGTTCTCCCGGAGGCATTTCCCACGCCGGGGCACAGCTCTGCACGCGGCACGCCACGCACCTCTCCAGGCTTGCTCTATCACGCTAAGTATTTACGCACATGGCGTGCTCGCCACTAAGCTGGGAGCTCCTTCAGGGCAAAGAAAGAAAGGCTCAAGTCTCCGGGGTGCTCACACTTAGATTTTATTAGCCACCGTTCTGCCCCCTGGGAAACACACAGCTAACTGAAGGTGCCCATCACCGTCCTGGCCCCGCCTGCATGGCTGACACCGCCGCTCGCCTGGGGTGGGCAGAGCTGCAAAGCCACTTTAGGGTCTCGCTTCCTCGGGTACACGAGCCCCACAGCAGGAAAGGCTAGAACCGAGAGCCCTTTGCTCCGCACATGGGCCAGGACGCACAAGCCCAACGACCCAGGCGTCAGGGAGCAGAGGCAGGGCCCTGAGCTGCCCCCGAGGCCTGGGCACTTGGGCTTCCTCCTACCAGCCAGGCCACGGGATCTCTGCCTGCCCGCCCTCCCACAGTGGCCAATCCCTAGCCAGCTGTAAACATGTTTCGTGTTGCACACGTAATGCAATCGGATGCCTTCAAACTGCTGGGCTCCCTGAGCTTTGGCTGCTGGGGTGCAAGGACCTGGCGTCAGCATGGAAGACGAGATGCTGCCGCAGCACCCACCGCCCTGCACTCTCCTACCGCGGCTCCCAGCCCCGCAGCCCGTGACCCAGGACAGCTGCCACCTGGGGCGTGCGGGGCAGCGGCAGGACGCCGGGCTAGGAGTGCATGGCCCTGCCAACGGGTCGCTTTTCCGTGAAGAAGCTTTTCAGCAGCAGCACCTGGCCGAAGCTGGCCACAAACAGGACGATCGTCTCGCCGACAGACCAGTAGGAGACCCGGCTGTTCAGGTCTTCAGCCCGGGCCCGGTCCTGGGCCTCCCGCAGCCGGTAGTGCGTCTGGGAGTCGATCACCGTCTTCAGGGCCTCGTGAATGGTCACGCAGGCAGACTCCATCTGCGCAGGGAGACAAAAGCAGGCACGTAGCCAACGCCAAGGTAAGAAGAGTGGAATCCGGCAAACAGCAAGCGTCATCGTCAACACCCTCCGCGACGTCCACCGAATGCTACTGTCTGCGCTAAGGGTTTTACGTGCGGTTTTATTTAATCCTTATGATAAGCCTAATCGAGGCTCAGAGAAGTTAAGTAACTTGCCCAGAGTCACACAGCATGTGGCCGAGCAGGATGTGACTCGACTGTCCGAGCCCTGAGCCTCTGCTTCCAAGCACTGCTCTGGGTTCTCCCATCGAAGGCTCACAATGCCGCGAACAGGCGCGGGCCGCCACCTCCATCATGGAAGGGCGGGCTGCTTTCCCCATACGCTGACGAACAAACTGAGGCTCAAAGATGCCACGTGAACTGCCCCAGGTCACAAGCTAAAGCAGCGGAGTGTGAGCCAGACCCGAATGTGCTGGACTCTGAACCCACTGCAACTCCATTACATGATTGCTGTCTACCGTCTCACGCAGAAACACAAGCACATGAAGACATGCGTGTCTTCATACACACACAGGAACACATGCAAAGATGCAAACACACATAAACATGCACACACGTGCTCACACGTAACACACTACTTCACGACTTCCTTTACCTGCTAAGGATTCGGCGTGGCAGGCAGTATTGTGAAACGCACCCCCACCACCGCCCAGATTCCCTGCCCTGATCCCAGGAACCTGTGACTATTGGGCGCTGCCACTCCTGTGATTAATGACGTCACACGGCACAGTTCACCTAAAGACGGGGAGATCACCCAGTGGCCTGGGCCAGTCGCACGAGCCCTGGAAAGCAGGGCTTGCTCTAGCTGGTTGCAGAAGCATCCGGACAGAGTCGGAGCAAGAGATGTCCATGTGCCACGCTGGCTTTGCGGGTGGGGACAACCACCTGCCGGGACCAGGGCACGGAGGTCAGCAACAAAACGGGGCGTCGGTCCCACGGCCACGAGGAACCGAACCCCACCCACAACCTGAACGAGAGAGAAAGCAGACTCTTTCCTCTGCACGTGGTGACCGGCCTCGCA
>CAUYRB010036115.1:0-24678 GCA_963574695.1 Propithecus perrieri
TCTGAGGATGTCCGTATTTATCCTTCATTTTTTAAAGATAATTTCACTGGCTTCTTTCAAGATTTTCTCTTTGTCTTTGGTTTTCTTCAGTCGGAATATGATATGCCCAAGGCTGTTTTGTTTTATTTTGTTTTTGGTTTACCCTGGTAAGTGCTCCCTGAGCTTCCTGGATCTGTGGTTTGGTCTCTTCCTTATTACTTCAAATACTTCCGCTGCTGCTTTCATTATTTCATCTCCTTCTGATATTCCCATTACACATATAACTTTTGTAATTGTCCCACAGGTCTTGGGTATTCTATTCTTTTTCTTTGTTTAATTCTTTTTATTTCTTTGCATTTCAGTTTGAGAATTTTCTACTGACATACTTCAAGCTCATAGATTCTTTTCCCAGTCATTCCAAGCTACTGATGAGCTCATCAAAGACATTTTTCATTTCTCTTGCATTGTTTTTGATTTCTAGCATTTCCTTTCAATTTTCCCTTAGAGTTTCCGTGTTTCTGCTTACACTGGCCATCTGTTCTTGCATGTTGTCTACTTTTTCCACTAAGATATCAATCATGGTTATTTTCAATTCCCTGTCTAATAACTCCAAGGTCAAAGTCTTTCTGAATATAGTGCTGATGCTTGCTTTATCTCTTTAGACTGTGTTTTTTTCTAGTCTTTAAGCATGCTTTGAAATTTTTTGTTGAAAACCAGACATAATAGAAACTAAGGTAATTGTATCTGTAGGTGCCAGACACTTTGCTTTCCTCTAGGTTCTTTTTTTCTTGTTGTTTGTGTGTTTTTCGTCTGTTGTCTTTGAGCTTCTCTATGAACTCCTTAAAGAGAGTCTGCATCTTAGAGTTCTCTTAGTTGTAATCTACTGCCCTTATGCTGGAGACTTCTAAGGTATAGGGGGGTAGTGTTCTACAATGTTATGATTAAATTTCAATTTTTTTGTGGACCTGAATCCCTGGGCTATGGCTTTCAAAAGTTTTTCTTAGCCTTTTCCCCACCTTACATGAAACTAGAAAGCTAAAGGGAGTTAGAGATGTCTAATTTTCCCTTCCCCCAGGTCAAACAAAGCTCTGATAAGCTGTTAATAGTTTCTCTTAGAGGGTATGTATTTGTTATGGAAAATACTCTGAAATGGTTACTTTTCGCTTCCTCCTGGAGAAAAAACTAGCAAACTTTTCTCTGGTCTTCACCAAAAGAACCTGATGGTGCTCCTGAAGATAAAACCCATGATATTGTAGACCTCCCCCACTACTTAACAATGAGATGCCACGGATTTTTAAATCTCTTGCTAGCCCACATTCAATCTCCAAAAACTGGTCAAAATTAGCACCCAAGTGTTCCTACCAGTCACTGGCTGAAGAATCTTCTACTCCCAATCAGCTGATCTCAGCTGTGATTCCCTATATTTGTCTGTCTCTCCAGACATTGAGATAGTAGTTTTTCCTGTGACCTGAATTCTCTGACGAATCTAAGAAAAGTCATTGATTATCAGTTTGTTTGTTTTCTTCTTATTGTGAGGATGGGAGTAATGACTTCCAATGTCTTTACACTTTAGTGCTGAAACCAGAAGTCTCCTCACATTTATTTTTCAAACCATTATGACCTGGAATTTGCCATCTCTACTACCAAACTGTTATCACAAAGTTATTATTGGTATCTTGTTGCTAAACCCAATGTATACACATTGTTGTTAATCTTTATTTGACTGCTTTTAGCATTTGATATTTTAATCCAATCTCTTCTTCATGAAATTAACTTTCTCCTTGGCTTCTGTGAAAACACTGTATCATTTTTCCATTCCTACTACTCTGGGAATTTATCTGTCCTTTCTAGGTAAATCTCTCTTTCTCAACTCACCACTTAATGTTCCTAAGGGTTCTATAGTCATCCTTCTCCTCATTCTAACTCATTTTCCATATACAATAATAATTCTAAAATTTGAGTCTGGAAGCCCTAAGCACCTAAAACTCATCATGTCCAAACCCAACTTATCAGTCAGCTCTAGGAGTACTGATTTTACAAATAAATTTTATCAATGAAGTAAATATGAACCTACTGAATCTACAAGTGAGGGTCAACCACTGTACTTGTAGAGTTGAATTGGATGTATTCCTCTTACAACAAACATTTAAGTTATTAGTGAATGTCTTCAAATATTGTGATTCTGAGCTGTGCAAGTCAAGTAGTTTCTATGAAAAAATACACATACCCGTATGGATTTTCTTCTTACATAAAGACAGCTTAAAGAATTTTGGAGGTAAGGGTCTTCGAAGAAGTTGCGGGTGCTTTTGCGTTTTAACGAATAAATGCTGTTTTTCATAATTCTTGGTTTAAGTGAGAATTGAAAAGTTATTGAACATTTAAATTGTTGCTGAAAAAATAATGTATTAGAATCTAGATTACATATTAATGAAAATCATTCTGTGCTAATACCATATCGAATCCATATCGAATTCCTTTACGAAAAAGAGAGGGTAAAAAAATAACTTTTTAAAACTTCTAGAAATAATCCACATAAAATTTAGGTTTATAATTAATAGAGATTTTAAAATATGTATACTATTACCAGCCAGGAGCATTCTAAAATTCCCTATGTTACTACAAAGTTCAGTCTGCCAATGCTATTTCAACTAGTAAATATTGATTTTTCAGAATAGTAGAAATGACTTTTTTTTTCTGTTTCCAAAATCTTATCGGTATAAATTTAGAAAGAGTTTTTAGCCAAAAAGAAGGGGGCAGGTCCCTCCATTATAATAGCCCCAAAATAGATATTATTATATAATATATATTATATAACATATATGTTTATTATATAAGACCAACACTATCAAACCATTCACAAATTTTCTTTCTATAACAATGACTTGTTTTAAATTTCAACCACTATACTTGGGCTATAACTATTTAATTCAAAAATACGATGAGCTTCACTATAATATTTCCCAGGATTGCTGAAAATCCCAATTAGTACTGTTTAGAAATGGTGCGAGAAAATGCACCCCAAGTAATATGATCTTAGTTTGCAGGGCAACATCAAAAGTGCCTGGCACATCACTAGTCCGTTGATTGCCAAAAAAGGAACACTTTGCACAAGTGGGCCGTTTACCGCCAAAAGGTAACTCTGCACACAAGCACTCAAGGTTTGCTCCCTGGTAGCACGTTCCACTCGATGCTGGTCATTTTCCTTCCGTGGTATCCGAAGAGATGCCTGGAAGCGTTGGACTCCTACACTACCCTGTAGGACAATCAGCTGCTTCTGAAACCAACCGGCTTTTCGTCTTCCATCTCCTTTTCCTTGGAATCTAGACAGCGAGGGAAAGATCCAGTGAGGTCGCGGGTCTTCCTGCAGGGCGCTGTTCCCAAGGAAGCACCAAGGATACCCCCATCCCAGAGCAAGGTGCTGTCAGAGGCCAAGGAGACACACCCTAGCAACGGGCCCGGCGTCGGGGGGTGGGGCGAGCCCGCGGGAAGCGCAGGCGCCGAGGGCTGGGCGGGCGCGAGGGGACCCCGCGCGCTCCCGAGGACCCGGCCCCGCCCCGCGGCGCGGCGCGCGGCGCCCGTTCGTCCTGCTCCGCCGCGGTGCGGGCAGCTGGGGAGGCTGCGGGCGGTGGGGGCCGGAGGAGAAGCGGGCTCCACGTGCAGCTGCTGTACGGAACGCCGTGGTGACAATTGTTATTACTATTCTTATTAATAACGGCAATGACCACTCTGATTTGTTTACTTTTCTTGATTACACTGTGCTTAACTTGGGTGTCTAGAAACTGGGGGGCATTCTTTAATGCTGCACTTTTGTGCACCTGGTCCCTTTGCTAATGTTGAAGTGACCGGGAAAAGCAAACATTCTGTTCTCTTTCTCTTTTAATGCAACTTGTTTTGTCTTTCCGATCCTTTAAAAGTTTCTGGCTGAATTGTGTAGAAAAGGGATCTGAGCGGGCAGTAAAAGAAACTCGTTTCTTATTGTCATAGTCATTTGTTCTGATTACCGCATTGTGACTTGTGTCCTCTGCCATGATGTTGATCAACCTGTATGTACAGTGATGGACACATAGTATGTGTTTGCAGGTACGTGCATGTATCTCTGGATATTTAAGGGAGAAAGAGCTAGACAACTCAGGTAGATGTGGAAACTCAGAAAGTAAACTAGATGGAGCTTCCTTCCAGGTACTTCTTTTTTCCCTTTAAAGTACAGATGCAAGAACTTTTTAACAGATGCTGGAAAGTGAGACTTCTGTATAAATACCTTTCTAGCTTTGGGAATGTTTCAAGATTCACATCCTAACCTTTTTCTCCTTAGTAGCAAACATATTTTAAAACAATCAATGAAAAAAGTGGAAAAGTTAAAAAGTATTTCATCAGACTGGAAACTATTATGCAACTTGTTTTCCTTAAGAGTATTAGCATCTGGTTTCTTTTCCTTGTAAGATTACTGTGTCCCAATTAGACTGCCGTCCCAGACCAGGAATTTATTTCACTTTCGCCTGTGTCTGTGTCAGAGATTGATTAGCTTCTCAGAAAGACAAGAAAACTGATAACAAAAAGTAGATCCCATGGCTAGGCTTAGTGTCAAGTAATACATATTGTGCATATTGTGTAAATGTGAACAAATGAAGTCGGAACCATGAGAACTACTGGAATTCAGTTGTATGTACTTACTGATTCTTGGCCTTTAAAATTTATTCTTAGTTTTGTGTAGTCAAAATCAAGGCAATGCACTTTTCAATAACAAAATTTTTTTAAAAATGCTTTGTCACATGGGAATCAGCAGGCATCAGGCTTCATTCCTTCAAGATTCTTCTAGCCGTATAAGGCCAGAACCTAGGGCTGTTTAATATGTAACCTCCTCAGGTGTGAACATTTTGTCTTTACCACTTACTATTTCTACCACTTAGTACCAGACATGTAGGCAAATGATAGTTGTTATGAAAATTAAATCCATGGCTTGATATGTTTTATATGTATATGTCAATTACTCTAACTTTTTTTACATGCTTTATCTATGAAAATGATATACAGATATGTAGGATGGATTTATTATAGAAAGCAAAAATCACATTTGGTGTGGATTATTTTACTATTTTTTAGATTTATTACTATTTTTGAAAATATTACTACCTCCGTTCTCTTTCTTTTTTAAAAAAATAATCATGTTTCTTTGAAATAATGTAGCTCCCTCTTTGATTTTAAGGGTCTACTTTATCTGTTGTAGAGGACAGTCCCCACCTAATTATTTGTCCCATCAGCTTTGCAGTTTGGTAGAACCTTGTGAAGAAGCTTGTCAAACTGAACCACAGTGCTTTCCTTCTATTAGCTAATTGTGCTAAGGATGCCAAGGTAATGCTGAACACCAAGGTTGTAGACGCCCTGCGGGGTTTTTGTTTTTTTTTTTATGTTGCTAAAATGAGATAAAAGCCTTATGCAAAAGCAACTCAGGGCATTCCTCGGGTAATACTATTGATTTCCATAATGAGTAGGGGATACTTGTGGAACCTCAGATGTGCTGTTGGTTCTGTTGGAATGATGTAAAAAGTTTTGCTGGACGTCTTCATTATTTTCCACAGGTCTCTCTCTTATTTATTTATTTTCCTTTTAAACAGGACAGAGGTTTACTAAACGGTGTAGATAGAACCTAACATTTTTACCGTGTGGAAATAACTAGAGTAATTTGTGTTTTTATGCTCATATTTTTAAAAATTCTTTTAAAGAATGAATGGTGATTTGTGAGTGCATATTGGTTCAACTGTTGAGGTTCTTGGGGGTAATCCAAGGCACTGAATGCTTTTAAGAAGTGTGCTCTTGGTCTGAATTTACCTGACTGTCTAATTATATGCACTGGGAAATGTCTAGTTTTCACCAGTCACAGTGGCATAAATGTATACATTTATTTTATAAGTTTTCATGCTCTTGCCTATAGAAGAGTTTTATATTTTCTCAAATATTAATAAAAACAAAAACTTCATTTCTGTTCAGCTTAACTATTTTTGGCTAGTTATTTCTTTTTGTCTTTCAAGATGATAGTTATTTCCTTTCCTTTGTTTGAACTAGAGATCCTGGGATTCCTTTAAGAAAAAAAAAGTACTAATAAAGAAATGTCACACAACCTGCATCATGGAATTAAAAAAAAAATCCCAAACATAACAAAAGGACAATATCTGTTTTTAAAAGTGTATTTATGAATTGAGTCATTCATTCCAGAATGATTTATTGGAAACCTACTATGAATAAGTTACTTTGCTAGGTGCTATAAACATTAAACCTTATTAAAACAATTTATAATGATTAATTTGAGGCTTTATAATTTAGACAGTGAAATGAAATTTTAAATCATTTCCAAGGGCTTCACTTATATATAATTATACTACTTTAAGGTCTTTTAAAAATAATTTTAACAATTTTTTATTATGTTGCTTGGGAAGAACTGTGTTATATGTTCACGCTACCCCAAATACTCAAGCAAATTTTGTGTTTTCTTAGCTGCAGTGATCATTTTAGACGTATTTGTCTGCAACCAGCTAATATTGCATATTTGTGTATATTATATGACTGTCCTCCACCAGAAAAAGTTAAGTAATATTTGTTTCCTTAGCATTAGGTTGACTAAGCATTTAAGCATGAGCAATATTTGTTACTATGTGGAAGGCACAAAATGTTGATTTTGTTTTATCTTACTCCGCAATTATCACATTAACTGAGAACTGTAGTATCAGCATCAAATTTCAGTCAAAGGCGGCATAGCTTAGCTCTGTTCGTTTGGGTTTAAATCCTCTGGCTGCCACATGGTAGCTCTGTGCCCTTGGACCAGTTGCTTAATTTCTCTAAGCCCTAGGGTTTTCCTCACCTGTAAAATTGGGTTAAAATGATATCTGACTAAGGGTCTCATGAAGATTGAAAGAGATAATCTGTGTCAAGGGCTTAGTCCTCTGCCAGGCACAGAGTGAGTGCTCAGTAGATGTTAGTTATTAGAAAACTAAAATAATAAAAACAAATGGCCCAAGTTTGCTATCTCAATGCTCCCTGCTTTACGTGATGATAGTTGATGTTAACCAAAATATTTGGAGGTCTTTAGGGTAAATCCTAGGCATTAACCTATAAAATTTCACAATTAGTTTGCTAATGTCTCCGGACGTTGGAGAATCTAGTTTGCAGGTCTCAGATTGTGACACAAACGCTGTGCCATAGGCACATACTACCTTTTGTCACTGATCCTTATGCTCCTCTGGGCCACAGAGGAGCTGTGGGACAGCTTGTGCATGAAGGAATCCAAGTATGGTGACATAACTAAAGAGGCTTTGACTCTTTGCTCACGTGAGTTGGGTCTTTGAGCTGCTGTCTGCATTGAGTGAGCTGGGCTGAGTCCGTGAATTTCAACCGGTATCAGAGGATGAAAGGCGCTTTGTTCTCAGCAGCCTCCAGGCCACTTGGTGAGCCTAACAAAGGTGAAAAAAGGGCTGCAATGTGAAGCTCCTTTGCAGAGCTAGAGGGAAAGGTGTTATAAAGGGACATAGTCTTTCTCAGGTTTTTCCTAATGTGCACACCCAACTTTGGGAAATGAAGTCTACCGAGTTCTTGGAATTGGTTGCAATTTAGTCCTAAACTTATGAGGAATGTGTACTGTGCCCATAAGGTGCCTAAGTCTCATGCCCTCTGTGCAGCCCTCAAAAACCACCTGTAGCATTTAGAACCACAGGTGAGCAGAAATGCTTAATGAAAACTTATTCTTCATTCTAATGTCAATAGCAACCTGTAACGTTAAACAGTAGATATAATGATTTGGTTCCCAAACCTAGTGTTTTGCTTTATGCTCACTGTCCTGATTAAGTTTATGTTTTATTTGTAAGTGTAGTGAGGCTAAAAATTGTGTATGGGAAGTTAGGTTGGGGGCGAGCACAGATTGCCTGAACATGTAAAGGTGCATTATATTCCCCATGTTGATGAAGAACTTGCATTTCTTACACCACAACTGGACAACTAGAACTGTAACTTCCGTTTCAGTATCACATAGTTTAGTATGCTTTTGACCATTCTGCTGCATTTCCAACAATTGCAATTCCCACCCTTATAATATGTTTCGTTGTCAGAAATTTTATCAGAGTTGAATTTAATAAAAGTTTCAGAATCTTGCTTCTCTCTCCAAGTTGCCCCAGGTAGTCACCTGCCTTGGTGGTATGGAGAAAGTTCCTTCATTTTCTCTGCTGGTTTTTCCAGGTGAAGTGATACCCAAAAAAGGAAGAGGGTATGGTGTTCAGCTCTATTCAGGAGCCATGGGGAAGACAGATTGTGGGGCTTTATTCTTCCCTCTACTGCAGTTCTAAGCAGAGCAGCTATGCTGTCATAAGTTTGACATATTAGGCTCTGCTTAAGACTTGCTTTGAAGAAAAGGTTTGCATGCAAACCACCAAGCTAGATGTTTTTAAGGTGTTTTCAACCTTGAGACTTAGTCTGTGCTCTTACGTCTCATTGGCTGGTACCTTGCCCTGAAAAAGTTTCTCGTGGAACCCTCACGTGGTTATTACTGATGGATACTTCCTTGTGCCCAGGAACTCCACACACACCATCACTTCCCAAACCACCCAGAATCAGACCCTTAAGGAGAGACCTCTAAGTCACCACTGCTCTCAACAGGGTCAAAGGAAACCAGAACGTTTCCTTCTTCCCCCACCCCTTCCCTCCCCAGACTCATGGCATTAAAAGGAATCGCTTCTAGCGGTTCGTAACTTGGTGCATCACTTTACACAGGTGTTCCTATTTGGGAGAAGTAAAAGCAATTCATCCTACACACTTACCGTGGATATTGGCAGTACATAGTTGTGTGACACTTGGTGTCCCCAGTGAAGGTAAAAGGAAGACAGCACTAACGGGGTCAGGGATGATACTGGCATTCTGAAAGGAGCTAAAAGCGATAGACCACAGTGATTGAGTATAACAAATCCGGTTTGGCACCATTTGCTTAGTAGAAATCATTTAGTTAGGAACCGGAAGGGCCAGTTTTGCTAATCTTGTACTGTGCATCGTTAGACGAGCTGTGATGAAATAGAACAGCTGTGATTTTTAGACCCATACCTCAGGACTAGATTTGGCCCAGTGTATTTCTTTATAAATGCATTTCCCTTATTTATACTTAATTTCATGGAGCAGAGTCATTTTCAAAGAGAAGTGTTTTCTGTGAGGTGTAGAAGTATTAGAGCAGAGGTGCGGATTTTAAGAGGTCCGACCTTCTGAATGAGTTGCTGACATGTTCTGGCTAATAGATTAAGGCACCCCAGAGAGGAAGGGTGTTAGGATTCTAAAAAGGTTCCTGAACTGAAGAGGGAGTCAGAGGACTTGGCCTCTAGTTCTGAGACTGTATAGCTTCAGTTGGTTAACCTCTGAACCTCAGTTTCCTCACCTTTAAGGCTCTTTCCGTAGTCATTACTAATTTCCCATTCGTAAACTATTATTGATCCGTTACCCATGAGTGTAAATAAATAATGATTGAATATGTTGATATTTTCCACAAATCCTGGCCTTGGAGTACAAACATTTATAAATCTATTCAGTTTTCGAGGACTAGAGTGGGTGATTTATTTGCCATTAAGTAATATTTGTCAAGCATCAGTGGATGGAAGCATTCAAGTTTGGTATTTCCATGATTTAATGCACGAAACCATGTGTATGCTTTTTGGATTTTGATCAGCTCCTCCTCCAACCTTTATATTTTTAATAGAGTGTTTTAATTACAAAATAATTTCTGCTTGTTGGAGGAAAAAAATAATGCAGAAGTGTAAAAAGTAAAAGTCTTCTATATCTTCTCCCCAATCCCAAATATTTGGTGTATAACATTCCAGAATTTATATTATATATATATGTGTGTGTGTGTGTGTGTGTGTGTATACACACAGGTGTGTATGTGTATATATATATTTTTATATAAAGAGATCACATATTATTTAGCAACTTAAATTTTTTCTCTTGACATTTTATCTCAGACATCGTATGGAACAGCAGGTATAGATCCACCTTACTCATTCTAATATCAGCCTTTGATTTTACAGGCTCAGCACCTTAATTTTCGGTCTGTACAGGTATTGTTAAACACTGAACTAGGGAAATTTGTACATTTACTATAGACAAATCAGATTATACAGATAAACAAGAGAGTAATCCTTTTATATAGAAATACTGTTGTTAATATTTTGATGTGTCTGTACTTAAAGGGATTTTATATGCAAATACACATGTGCACATATATGTATATATTTTCAATTAAAAACTATTCTGTGTTACATTGCTACTTTATAGCCTATTATTCCTCTCAAAAGTATGAGAACTTTTCAAGTGGCATAAATATTTTAAAAGTTTTTGATAAAATATTCCCTATTTGTCTTCCTGAAATCCTGATTTAAGTATCCACCAGCTTAATAAGAGTGTTCATTTCTCTTCACTCTGATACTGAGAATTAACAAGTTTTAAATCTTCATTACTCTGATAGGTAGAAAATAGCATCTTTTTATAGTTTTATTTTTAATTGACAAATAATTGTATATATTATGGGGTGCAATGCGATGTTTCAATACGTGTATACATTGCGGAATGATCAAATTAGGCTGATTGGCATACCCATTACCTCAAATGTTTATCATTTCTTTGTGGTGAGAACATTTAAAATCCTCACTTTTAGCTATTTTGAAATATACAGCACATTATTATCAACTGTAGTCACCTTGCTGCGTTAGAATACCAGCATTATTCCTGCTATCTAACTATAACTTTGTACTCCTTCACTCTCCAGCCCCCAAGCTCTGGTAACTACCATCCTACTCTCTTGAGTTCAACTTTTGTAGATTCCACATATAAGTGAGATCATATACCACTTTTTTATTTTTTGAAGAATCAAGGTAGTGAAACTTTTATTTTGGTAATATTTTTGAAAGATACTATTTTTAAATTTTAAAACCTGCATTTTAGAACTTATTTAAAGAGAGTCAAAAATTTAATGTAATTTCATTGGGCTGGTGCATAAAAAGGTATATTTAAGGCTCAGTTCTGTCTTAGCCTAGAGGGAGAAGAAGAGGGAAAGAAAGAGAAAGAAAATTATGAAAAAGAATATTTTAAGTTGAGGGCTTTGGGCTCTTAAAGATGAATTAAGGTGTGGGTGGCTATTTATTTTCTGATTTTAATTTGCCACCTGAAATTACCGGAATGTGACCCATATCTTTCTAAAGATTTGTGTTTGTTGTTTAGAGTCCATGTGCAAATATTTTGTTAAAGAAAATAAAAAGGAAATACTCAAGTGGCATTATGTTATAACTTGAGGACTCTGTCTTCTGAGCTTTTTAAAAAACTTTTATTGACACATAATAATTATACATATTTATGGGTACAGTGTGATATTTTGATACATGTGTACAATGTGTAATGATTAAATCAGGGTGATTGGAAAATCTGACCTCAAACATTTATCATTTCTTTGTATACCACATTTTAAAAGTTGATTCATTTGTTAATGGACACTCAGGTTATTTCTATATCTTGGCTTTTGTGAATAATGCTGCAATGAACCTGGGAATGCAGACATCTCTATGACATACTTATTTCAGTTCCTTTGGGTATATACCCAGTAGTGGGATTGCTGAATAGTATGATAATTCTATTTTTGGTTTTTTGAGGAACCTCATACTGTTTTCTAAAATGGCTGTACTAATTTACAATATCACCAGTAGCATATAAGGGCTTCATTTTCTCCACATCCTCTCCAACACTTATCTTTCATCTTTTTGATAATTGCTAATCTAACAGGTATGAATTGATATCTCACTGTGGTTTTAATTTGCATTTCTCTAATGATTAGAGATGTTGACCATTTTTTTAATATATCTATTGGCCATTTGTGTGTCTTCCTCTTAGAAATGTTTATTCAAGTCCTTTGCCCATTTTTTATTAGGGTTTTTTTTGTTGTTGAGTAGTTTGAGTTCCTTGTATATTTTGGATATTAGCCCCATATCCAATGTATGATTTGCAGATTTTTCTCTCAATCCATGAGTTGTCTCTTCATTCTATAGTTTCCTTTGCCATGCAGAAGGAAAATAGCATCTTATTTTAATTAGAATTTGATTATTAATGGGTTTAAACATCTTTTCCTCCATTTGTTACTGAATGTGTTCTGTTGTAAATGACTGGTCCTTTGATCATGTTTACATTGTTGTGTTTATTATTCCCCCTAGTGATTTTTAAGGGATCTTTGTGTTAATATATTGTGGATACCTTATATGCCAAGCTTGCCTACCTAGGCTATTTAAGATGAGTAGTTACATATGTGGGCCCTAAAGTCAGACAGCCATGATTTGAATACTGATACTACTGTTTACTAATTATATGACTTAGATCGTTGCTCAACCATTTAAGCCTTAATTTCCTTAATTTCTTAACTGGGACAATAATGGTACCTACTCTTTATAGAGTTGTGAAAATTAAAATGAGAATGTCCTCAAAGTGTTTGAACACAGTTCCTGGAGCATTGAAAATGCTCAATAAATGTCTGCTATTACTTTTTCTCAATGATAATTTAAAAGGTGATAGTATAAAGGAAGTGCCATACTATTATTATTACATATAACTGACTTTGTTGCTAAATTACACTAAAATAGCATTGTGTTTTTTAAAAGTATGTATCATGTGAACAAAGTTATTTTACACTTGAGCATATACAGTTTGTTTAGTTAGAAATCAATGCTAGAACTTTCAGTCTGTGTGACCACTGGTGCTGATGTGGCTGGTCTCCTGCCCACTCCAAATACATAGAAGAAATACCAGATAAAATATGGTATCTGAGATGAACAGAAAAGGAAATCCCTAATGTTGGAAACAAAAAGAACTTAATGTCAGTTAAGTGAGCTGGAGCTGGAGGTGAATTTGTGGTAGTCCACAGAGGTATCTGACTTGGACATGGACTTTTAGGGGATGGGAACTGGGATTGTCCCACCTACATGGGAAATGGAGATGAGCACTCTAGTCTTCAGCCAGCAGAGAACTGAAATAAAACACCCTGCATAACACTGAGAGCCTCAAAATTCAGACCCTTTCTTTAAAACAGAGACTAGGGAACTATTAGGGTGGGAACTCATAGCATGGGATGAGAAAGAATTCTCAACACAAAGATCAGAATAGGTTTTAAGAAAAAGTTTATTTTACTTTCCAAGAGAGGAAAGGGCACAGCATGGAAGAAAGAAAGAAGTGCCAGCCCCAAGGGTGAAGGGTTTAGGCTTTTTATTGGGGGTGACAAAGGGTAAAAAAAAGTAGTTATTACTGTGAACTGATAATTGGAGGTGACTGTGAAGTGGCTGTGTTTGTTTTTTGTCTCTGTTAGGCTGACTTTGTCAGACCTCTGGAATGTGGTTCTGGTAGATGTGGGGAAGGGTCATGCTCTTCTGTCTCCTCAGTATTTTTCAAGCACTGTAAAAGCAAACTCTTAAAGATAACAAGTTAAGCCACAAGTAGTTAATCTTAAAGACAACAAGTTAAGCCACGGGTAGTTAATCAAACAAAGGTGCAGTTGTGTGGGTGATCTTTCTCTCTTTTTTTTCCCTCTTTTCTGTTAGATAGTTTATTAGCAATTCCATCCTTTCAGGAACCCTGGCCAGCAAAGTGTTAAGGAAGCTGACCCTAAGGCTGTGCAAACAATATATTAGTACTGGACAAAGTAGACTCTTAATGGGCTCGTTTTTTAAAGATATGAAGAAATGATTCCTCAAGATGATATGCCAACATGAGGCTGTACCTAACAGCATAACTTCTAAATACCCAAAGCAAAACCTGACAAAATTACAAGGAACTATTGATAAATCTACCTCTAAAATGGAGATTTTTTTAAAAAACACGTATCTCTCACAAAATGAAAGCTTGAACAAACAAAAGATTACTAAGGATATGGGATATATGAATAACTCAATTAATAAGCTTGATCTGATAGACATATATACAAAGCTGTGTCCAATAAAAAGAGATCACACATTCTGTTCAGTACATACGAAATATTTACCAAGATTGATGTGTACTTGGCCGCAAAGGAAATCTCAACAAATCCCAAAGGGACACTTAGCAGATATTCTGATTTGACTAGAGAAGAAGTTGGGTAGGTAGGTCTTGGAGGAACTTAAATATTAAAATATTGACTGGCAGTAGAGACCCACTGAAAGATTTGGAGCAGAGAAGCTACAGGATCTGTATTAAAAGATGAATCTGGAATTGAGGCCAAGTTACTCCCTTAATTTTCAAGAGCTAATGAGAAAACCAGCTGTGACTAAATCATGATTTTGTGCAAAGTGAAAGCCAAATGACATCAGCTGGAAGTAGCAGTAGTTCAAAGAAAGCAAAGTGGAAGGATGGAGCTGCTGTAGAATGCATGGTATGTAGCATGGGCAGTGAACGCAGGACACCCTGGGCCATGTGTGTTCAAGGCCAAAGGGTGATTTAATTCTAGACAGTCACCACTATCCCCATTCAAATACTTAGTTTGATTATTTGTGTAGTATTTTGAATTTAGTTTTTGAATTTAGGATTTATAGTTATGATGTAACTGCCCTAGCAGTTTATAGCAGGCTTTCCATTTGCTCATGTAATAGAAATAGGTAAAGACAACTCTGGAAGTCTGAGATGATTTTTTCCATATATTTATTCATATTAGAGAAGTTCTAGTCTAGTTGATTCTCCTCAGTTATGGAAAACAAAGCACAGAATGGTGACAAATAATTATAGTAATAAAAATCATTAAATATTAATACTAGCACTTTTGGAACATATGCTGTGCATTAGTCATTATACTAAGTACCCTCCATGCATTTCCTCATTTATGCCTTGCAACTATGCTATGATGTAAGTGCTACTTACTTTTCCTATATTTGCTGATAAGGAAATCGAAGCTTAGAGGGATTAAGAAGCTAGTCCAAAATCACAAAGACCATAAACCTGGGGACCAGGTTTGCAACCCAGGGATTTGTAACCCCAGAGCGTGAGCTCTTAACCACTTAGCTATTCCTGTTTGACCTAGCCACCCAGGTTTCAACCCAGCCAAATTGAGATTCAAGATCTCTTGCCCTGTGGTCTAGTGTATTTTGCATCTAATCTCAGGCCTCTATTCTCTACATTTCTTTACAAGTGTACAGCTAAAGCTGCAGAGTAGTTCTAGATCCTATTATAAGAAAAATGTTTAATTAGGCACATCTACTGTATCAGAAGTTCAGAATAGTTAATCATATTTCCACTTTCATTTGGGAAAACCTTCTGACTTTTCAGAGTCCCTGGGATGTTTTAATTAGATATTTAACACATTTTTTTCTCTATCATCTATAGCACACACCAGGTGTTCAGATTTCAGTCCAGATATTGGCCCAGTAAGTATTTGTTGGATGGATGAATAAAAATCTAGAATCTTCTTTCTGCTTCTGAACAGGTTAGATTTCAGAAGACTATTTTCAAGTGCATTTTCATATAAGTCCATAGCAATTAAAATGGATTTAAGAGGTATTTCTCAGAAGTCCCTAGAAGCATTTCCACTAAAGATGGATATAAATAAGTCCTGTGAAACTTTAAAATCAGGTCTATTTTTCTCCTTTGAGATCATACACAATCTATCAGATACCTTTTCTATAATTGTGTTGGTCTACATTGAAAATCTATTGAGGCAGTTAACCCTCCTCTTTGATGATATCTGCAGTTGTTTTAGGTTAAGTGACTCACTTGATAAACCACAATATTAAATCAGCTCTCCACCTACTTAATACCTGTACTGGTGGAGCTGAACGAGGCAGGAGAAAACTCACATATAATGCTCTTATTTTAAATTTGTGATCACCTGCTTGTTAATTACAAAAGGAAAAATAGTAACTTTAGAGTGGAGGACCCCTGCAGATATCATGTGCCCCATGATATGATGTGCTGAGAGAGAAACAACATCACTTATGTGGTATTCTTTTCAAAAATACATACCTCAATTAAATCGTGAGGAAACAAGGTCAAACTGAGGGACATTACATGACTGATCTTCTCAAAAGTGTCAAGGTGAGAAATACAGATTGAAGAACTGTCCCTCATTAAAGGAGACTAAGAACACATCACAAGTAAATGGAATGTGGGACCTAGATTGGATTCTAGTCCAGAAAAAGGACATTAATAGGACAATCTACTGAAGTTGAAAAGGGTCCGTAGTTTAATTAATAATGGTAGATCGATAATTTCCTGATATTAACACTTGTACTATTTTTTTCATATAGATTTCTTTATTTTTTATTTTTTTATTTCAGCATATTATGGGGATACAAATGTTTAGGTTACATATACTGCCTTTACCCTGCCCGAGTCAGAGCTTCAAGCATGTCCACCCCTCAGACAGTGCACATCACGCCCATTAATTGTGAATATACACATCCCCTCCCCCCCATCTGCCCATCGCCCAATGAATGTTACTACTATGTGTGCACATAAGTGTTGATCAGTTAATACCAATTTGATGGTGAGTACATGTGGTGCTTGTTTTTCCATTCTTGGGATATTTCACTTAGTAGAATGGGCTTCCAGCTCTATCCAGGATAATACAAGAGGTGCTAGTTCACCATTGTTTTTTCTGGCTGAGTAGAACTCCATGGTATACATATACCCCATTTTATTAATCCACTCATGTATTGATGGGCACTTGGGTTGTTTCCACATCTTTGCAATCGTGAATTGTGCTGCTATAAACATTCTAGTGTAGATATCTTTTTTATAGAATGTCTTTTTTTCCTTTGGGTAGATGCCCAGTAATGGGAGGTTGGGTGAAGTGTATATGGGAATTCTTTTAACTATTTTTGCATCTTTTTTATAATTCTAAAATTATTTCAAAATTAAAAGTTAATTAAAAGAAAAATATTTTAAATTGATAATCTCTAGCCTTGAATATTGCTCAGTCATCATATTGTATTTCCTGTAAAGCATTCATTCTTCCAAAGTCCTAGATAATTATTTCAAATACTCTTCTTTCACTACAACCCTTCCATAGCTTCCTCCCCAGCCACATTCATTGTGAAAATAGAGGCAATTAGAAGAATTTCCCCAGGTGCATCTCCCAGCATTTGTGACTCTTCACTCTGCTTTCTGTCCTGCCATTTGGATGAGCTATCCCTGCACCTAGCCAGGGCCAAGCCCTCCACTTGTTTATAGATCTTATTCTCTCATCTATTCAAGAAAATTGCTCCCACAAATCTTCCATGCCTCTCCCTTTCTCTCTTTCACTCTTCCCCTCCCTCCTCTCTCTCTCCCTCTCCATCTTCCTCTTCCTCCCCCTTCCTTCTTTGTGCTAGATAATTCCTGGAATCATAGAAACATGCTGTTATTTCTCCCATCTTGAAAAAGAAAAAAAAAAAAAAACAATAACTCTTGAGCTTAACTTCCCCCTTCAGCCAGTTTCCGCAACATTTTTCTTCTTCCCCTTACGATAAATCTTCTGAAATTTGTTTACAGTTACTGTCTGCAATTTCTCCCTCTCATTCCAATGGGGCTTCGCTCCACTCTTCAATCAAACTACCCTTACACGATTACTAGAGGCCTCCCTGTTTGTGCACCCGGTGGTCAGCTTGTTCTCTGTCCTTCCCTTATGTGACCTGCCAGCAGCTCTTCAAAGGCCGATTCCTCGCCTCACCTTGGGATCTGTCTGCGTCAGGCCTCTAAGGCATCACAGTCACCTGATTTGTCTCCCGCCTCTCTGGGAGCTGCTTCTTAGTATCCTTTGCTGGTCCCTCTTCATTTTCCTACCCTCTTACTTTGGAGTGCCGCAGAGCCCAGAGCTTGTCCTTCTTCTCTTTGTATTTTCTCCCTCGGTGATCCCATCCAATCTCATAGCTTTAAATACCATCTCTATGTTGATGACTTCAAATTTATACCTACAGTGTGGACCTCCAGACACCTATATCCAACTGAGTCCTCAGCATTTGGTTGAATCCCTAATAGGCTTAACAGATCTATAACTGAGTTCCTGCTGTTCTCCACCCCCAGGCCTGCCCTGTATCCAGTCTTCTCCATATCAGTTAACAGCAACTCCATCCTTCTAGTGATTCACGCCAAAGGCCTGATTCATCGTTGATTCTTCCTTGATTCTTCACTTTCTCATATGCCGTAAAGAATCTACCAGCAAATCCTATCAACTCTACTGTCAAAATAAACACAGAATCTGATGACTTCTTGCCATCTTCTTTGCTAAGACTTTGGTCCAAGACACCATCGTCTCTCACCTAGACTATTACAGCAGCCTCCCAATTTGTCTCACTGCATCTGACATTGCTCTCCTTTGGTTCAGTCATGATGCAGCAGTCAGAAGGATTCTTCTAAAACATGTACTAGATCCTGTAACTCCTTCCATTAGGCTGCCCTCCCTGCAATGGCAAAAGTCAACACCCTGTGTGATCAGGCCTCTCTGACCTCATCTGCTACCACTCTGCCCCTCTCTCTTTGCCCTATCACAATGGGAAATGAGATGCACACTCTTCCCTCAGGACCTTTGTACTTATTCCTTCTGCCTCGAATTCTCTTACCCCACATGTCTGCAGGGCTTGCTCTACTTCCCCTCCCTCACTGTCAGCCCTCACTTCCCTCATGTTTCTACTCGAATGTTGCTTCCTCAGAAAGGCCTTTCCTGGTAACCTAATTTGGAATTTCAATTCCATGTTACCCTCCCCCCACCCCAAATGCACACATACTATATACACGTAACACACACAACATGCACATATACACTTACATTTCTATTTACCTTCTCTCCTTCAATTATTTTTCTCCCTAAAACCTTTTTCTATCTAATATATTATTTACTTAGTTATCTTATATATTGTCTGTCTTTCCCAACTGGAATGTAAATTCCATAAGGTGAGGAACTTTTGTCTGTTTGATTCATGCATTATTATGCCTCTGATAGTACATGAGACATAGTAAATAATAAATATTTGTGGCATGAATTAATGGATGTATGAATCTGCATTGGAACCTCAACACAAACTTTGGCGAAATGGACTTTGAACCAATGGAATCATCCACGTCTTGCAACAACTTTCAGCAGCAATTCATACTGTGATATGTTAATCACTCGAAATTCCTATCCTTCTTTGAAATTAATGTTGGATGTCTAATATTTACAAGACCAAAGATTTCACCCTGGTTTCTAGCTAGTGATGACAACAATGATGATGATGGTGGTGATTGCATAAGTCAAGCCCATTTCAACGTTTGACATGATTTATTGTCAGCCTCTCAGTATCATTGCTACTGTTCAACCATTCATTTGAATGCTCCAGTAATATTCATTATCACCATTTTTAGGTTTTAAAATTATCTCTCTTTTCTTTTTCATTATAACTGTATGCCTCTTCTTTTAGGTTCTTTCAACATTCTCAAGTCTTTTGCACCTTAACCTATATGCCAAAGTTAATAATGTTTGTAAACCTGCAATGACTTCCACATTTCTGCACAAACATAGCAAACCTGCCAGAGGCCAGAGGTTGTAAATTAGTGACCTTTGGATGAGATTAGCCTACATGACATTTAATTTTTTAAAAAATGTTTAACAATATTTTAAAAATCAGATAATATTTTACATAAAAATCCAGATTCCTGGTTTCTCTTGAACAAGCCTGCATTCTTTCTGCTGCTACCTTTAGATAAGAAATACATGTTCCAGCGTGTATGTCTCTGCCACTTACACTGGCCCCTGTAGGTGTTTGAGATTGACTCAAACCACAAGCAGGGAGATGACTTAGAGACTAAAACAACCTGTGTGTGCACTAGGCGCCTACTGGGGAAGGCAGAGTCATCACATTTATTCTGAAGCATTGTTTTCTATCTCTGAACATTTATAAAATGAAAGTTTGTTAAGTTCAATAGGTTCAGTAACTCTACTACCAAAAGAATTTGGGAGAGTCTATGATTCATTCATTCCAGTGTTTGTTTTTTAATTAAAAAGTATATTTTGTTTCTCTTTCATTCTTCATTTTTCTTGATTTCGACAGGAAAGAGCAATGGAAAGGGAGATGAGGTTAAAATGATCCTCTTCCTTCCCATGATCTCACTCCTTTGACTAGAGTTCATAAGGGACTAGGAGACCTTCGTAATGCTGAAACCCTCTGCTGTGTAGACTACTGACACAGCCCTCTGGAGGGGTCACAGGAACCACCCAACCAATCACACAACCAGTTAAAATGTGTGACTCCTTGAGCACATATTTATCATATTTTATGGCTACTACATAATTCATCTAAAAGAAGACCTCCCTCTAACAAACACCCAACTTTCATCTGTAAAAGTATGTAGCCATAAAACAATAGGAAAGACAAGTAGAACTAGTTAAATGTCACTCAGGTTCAATCCTGATTACTTTGGATTGGAAGCAAAGAGGTAAGATACAGATTGTCATGGACTAGACTATGAAATCCACAAGAGCAGAGAGTATGTCTGTCTTACCCACCACTGTGTCCTCAGTGTCTGGCTGAGTAGCTTGCAGAAAGTAGAATGAATGAGGAAAGGAGGGAGTGACCTTAGATGTTGTGGTCATTGTAGGCAGAAGCAAGTTTTCAGGTTTGCTGGACACATACAGGATTTCATTGATGGAGGCAGATCTTACACATTAGTAAATTGGAAATGGGTTATTAATATTCAAGGGATTTCATTTTTAGCCACGATTTCCTTCCCCGGAATACAGGAATAAAATATAGTCCTTTATTATTGAAATTCCATCTCAGTGCACACCAAAATTAGTTAAATTGGCCCTTTTCCCCCCTCTTAATTTTTGATGTCAGTCCTTAAACTTCTACTCATTTGCGTCCTAAATGCTTCCTCCTAGAGCAGCAGTCCCCAATATTTTTGGAACCAGGGACTAGTTTCATGGAAGATAATTTTTCCACAGACCGTGGTGGGGGTGTGGGGTGGGGAGGTGGAATTCAGGTGGTGATGCAGCGATGGGGAGAGGCTGTAAATACAGATCAAGCTCGGCTCACTCGCCCACCGCTCACCTCTGGCTGTGCAGCCGGACAATTTTTATACATACGGTGGGTGATGGGGGAATTCAGGCAGTGATGCACAGCTGGGCCCCTAACAGGCCACAGACCAGTACCAGGCTGTGGCCTGGGGGTTGGGGACTGAAGCCCTAGAGTGTTAACTCTATCCCGTAGTCTTACTTAACTCCATGCTGATGAGGCTCAAATGTCTTCTGCCCTGACCTCGGCCTACAGCTCTGGTTACCTACCTTGTCTTATCCATGGGCCAGCTTTCCTGAGCTACCTTCAGTGTCGCCTCAACCTCATTGCGGTCCAGTGAATTTCACCTTTATTTTCCCTAAATAACCACAGTTCTGTCCAGGGCATCACCACTCCCTGAATTCCTTAGATGATGTCTTAGTCCATTTGTGTTGCTATAATGGAATACCTGAGGCTGGGCAATTTATTAAGAAAAGAGGTTTATTTAGCCCACAGTTCTACAGGCTGTACAAGAAGCATGGCTCCACCATCTCTCTCTGCTGAAGGCTTCGGGCTGCTTGTACTTATGGCAGAAGGCGAAGGGGAGCTGTGTGTGCAGACATCAGGTGCTGAGAGCAGAAGCAAGAGAGATGGTGGAGGTGCCAGGCTCTTTTCAACAACCAGTTCTTGCAGGAACTGAGACTGAGAACTCACTCAGTCCTGTGAGAATGGCACCAAGCCATTCATGAGGAATTTTCCCCAATGACCCAAACACCTTCCACCAAACCGCGCCGCCAACATTAGGGATCACATTTCAACATGGAGCATGGGGTATGAACATCTACACTACAGCAGATGATTAACCTCAAAGTCATCCTTGACCCATCCTTCTCCTTTATCCTCTGTAGACAGTCAGCCTCTGTAATATCTCTGATGTTTGCCTCTTGCTCCCTTTTCCCACTGCCACCGTCCCAGACCTGGCTGTTGCCTCATACCTTGTCCACAGCCACAGTTTCCTAAGCCTTCTTGTTTCCAGCCACTTCCTCTCCATTCCATTCTCCTGCCTCCAGATTAATCTTCCAAAATGGTCAATTTCATAATTTCACTCTCTACTGATCAAATTTCTTGTGATTCTTTTTATCTATGTTTGTTTTGCATCTTCTTTAATACTTTATTATACACAGTAAATACTTGCTTGGTACATAAGTACTAAGAGTGATCAAAATAAGGAAGTCTAGTCATATGAATTCACTGAAGCTATGTTGACTATCCTTTGGCCTAGTATGTAGAGAATTAGCAGATGATTCATATCTCTATTTAAAGAATGAAGAACGTGACCAGAAATATTTTCGTATTGCAGCTGCAGATAAACAAGAAAGACAGAGACTTTTCATCTGGGCCTCAGTTTTCTTACCTTGCAATGGAGAAAATACCACCTATATCCTAGATTTGCTGGAAGTATTAAACATGATGTGTTAAGGCACTCAGCACAGAGCATCCCACAGATGCAGATTAATCTTACTCGAGTTTTAATACAAAGAAATTGAATGAATGGATTTGATGACATCATGAATACTAAGGTATTTTGTATAGATCAAAATTTATGAAATTCAGATTCAACTAAAATTTGTCACTAATTAGGGCCTCTGTGTTAGACATGTTAACTCGTAATGTCTCATCTATTCCTTGAAGTAACCCTGTGATACAGGTGGTATTTTTTTCAGTAAACAAGTTTAGCTGAGAAATGGTAAATGTCTTGCCCTGGGTTCATTAGTATACACTGGAATCAGGATTTGTCTCTAAGATTTCTAATTCCAGATCTTTTGCTTTTCCCACGTACCTTGCTCCTCAAATATTTTTTATCAGTTTTTTCATTCTTATTTATTTTTTTAGGTTTGCATTATTCAAAGGCTCGTGACTTTACATTTTTACTCTTCCACTGAAACACTTGATTCATAATCTTTTTCTTTCATTTCCTGTTTGCTTATTTTAAAGCCATCGTCCCTCTACTTACGTTCTCAGTGGTTGGGAGAATCTCAAACATTGTCTTAGCAGCGGCAGATCTGTTTACAAAAGTTGAGGAAATATTGTATTTCCAGTGTGGGAAGCTGAAGGTAAGTGGCATACATCTGTTTCAATGCCTCTGTTAGTGCAAATGGGTTGTAAAATGTCAGTGAATACCTAGGGAGTTGTTATAAACTATAGGTATGTGAATTTTCTACTTTCGAAATGGTCGTAGCCTGCATCGTTTCCGCTTTTTAATACTTAGGAATACTACAGAGATAACATTTTTATGTGCCTGACATTTTGTGAAAGTAAAATTTGCAGCTATGAACAGCCCTCTTTCTTTTATAATCTACCTGATAATAATAAATATAATTAGCTTTCATTGCACTATTATCAGAAAGAAAGAGTAAAATTAGCATGAAACAGATGTAAAGTCAACCTTTATATGGCAGACACATGTATAAATTGCTCAGAGAGTGAATTTTGATTTATATTTAAAATATTTAATTACTTTTTCTCTTTGGTTTAACTTTAAAATGACATATTGTTTATGGAATCAATTTGCCTTCTCAACTAATCAAATACATACTGAATTTGTTCTATGTGCAATGCACCATGGTTAAGTGCTACAGGAGGGTGCAATTCCAGTACTCCAGAAGCTGACATTTCAATTGGGAGATATACACAACATCCCCAAACTGTTTATATATGCTGGTCCTTCTGTCCGTAATGCCCTTCATCACTCTCTTTCTTCTCCTTTGCCTGGCTGGCTTCTATACATTTCTCCAGGCCCAACTACACATCATCATTCATCTTCTACTTCTTCTTCTTTTTCTTTCTTTCTCTCTCTTTCTTTCTTTCTTTCTTTCTTTCTTTTTCTTTCTTTTTCTCTCTTTCTCTCTTTCTCTTTCTTTTCTTTTCTTCCTTTCTTTCTTTCTCTCTTTCTTTCTTCTTTCTTCTTTTTCTTGAGATAGGGTCTCTCTCTGTCACCCAGGCTGGAGTACAGTAGCACAATCACAGCTCCCTGCAGCCTTGAAGTCCTGGGCTTAAGAGATCCTCCTGCCTCAGCCTCCTGAGTAGCTGGGACTACAGACATGTACCACCACACCTGGCTAATTTTTAAAAATGTTTTTAGAGATGGGATCTCACTATGTTGCCCAAATTGGTCTCAATGCCAATCTTCTTGTTTTAATTGATAAATAAAAATTATATATATTTATGGTATATAATGTGATGTTTTGGTATATGTACACATTGCAAAATGATTAAACCAAGCTAATTAAATATCCATCACCACATAAACTTTTATTTTTCTCGTGAGACCATTTGAAATCTCTCTCAGCAATTTTCAAGTATATAGCACTTCAGTATTAACTATAGTCACCATGTTGTATGATAGAGCTCTAGAATTTATTCCTGTTGTCTAACTGAAATTCTGTATTCTATGACCAATATCTTCCCATTTTTCCTAAATCCCCCTGCCCCCCAGTTCCTTAACTACACTCTCCTTCTACGAGTTTGACTTTTTGAGATTCCACATAAAAATGAGGTCATGCAATATTTTTCTTTCGGTGCCAAGCTTATTGCATTCAGCATGATGTCCTCCAGATATGGGAGTTCACATATCTCTTCTGATTTCATTTCCTTTGGGTATATACCCAGAAGTGGAATTGCTGGATCATATGGTAGTTCCATTTTTAATTTTTTGAGGAACCTCTACACTATTCTTCAT
>CAUYRB010036119.1:0-16783 GCA_963574695.1 Propithecus perrieri
TATATGTATACCATGGAGTACTATTCAGCTTTAAGAAACAATGGTGATATAGCACCTCTTGTATACTCCTGGATAGAGCTGGAACACATTCTACTAAGTGAGGCATCCCAAGAATGGAAAGACAAGCACCACATGTACTCACCATCAAACTGGTATTAACTGATCAACACATAAATGCACATATAAGAATAACATCTATTGGACATTGGGCAGGGGGGAGGGGGGAGGAGGGAGGAGGGGACGGATATATGCATACACAAAGAGTGCAATGCACACCATCCGAAGGATGGACATATTTGAAACTCGGACTGGGGGGGGTGGGGGGCAAGGGCAACATACATAACCTAAACATCTGTACCCCCATAATATGCTGAAATAAAAAAAAAAGGAAAAGAGAAACTGATAACTAGACTGGAAGGCTCCTGGCTTTGGAGGTTGCGATAGTCCTCTCTGAAGGCTGACATTAAAGCTGAGAACTGAACAATGAGAAGAAACCAGCCATGCAAATACACATTCAGCAAAATAGAATTCTGAGCAGAGAAGATGGCCTGAAGAGATAGAGCCTTGTTTGCTAGTGGTGAGTTATACTAATCCATAACTTTGAAATGCATTCAAGGAAACAAAGAGAGAGAAAAGCTGGTGGACAGATAAAAGGATAGATGGATGGCTAGAAATGTGGTAAAACAAATGTAGCAAGATGTTAAGTGTAAGACAGGGTGGTGTAAAATTCTTCAACTTTTCTGTATGCTTAAACACTTTTATAATAAAATATAGGAAAAAGAAAAAAATTTTATACAATTAAAATGTAAAACATGATTATTTGATATACATATACATTGTGAAATGAATACAAAGATTAAGCTAATTAACATATCCATCACCTCACATAGTTACTTTTTGT
Organism: Propithecus perrieri; assembly: GCA_963574695.1. NCBI lineage: Eukaryota > Metazoa > Chordata > Mammalia > Primates > Indriidae > Propithecus > Propithecus perrieri. The sequence continues at coordinate 902 of CAUYRB010036119.1, forward strand.
GAGTGTGTGTGGTGAAAACACTTAAGATCTACTGTATTAGCAAATTTTAAGTATACAAGACAGTATCATTAACTATAGTCACCATCTTGTAGATTAAATTTCCAGAAGTTTTTATTCATCTTATGAATGAAAGTTTGTACCCTTCAACTTACATGCGCCCATTTCCTCCAATCCCTGGCTTTTGGCAACTATCATTCTTCTCTCTGCTTCTATGAGTTAGATATTTTTAGATTTCATATATAACTGAGGTCATACTCTGTTTTTCTGTGTCTGGTTTCTTTCACTTAGCATAATGTCCTCCAGGTTCCTGTTGTTGCAAATGGCAGAATTTAATTCTTTTTTTTACTGCCAATTAATACTTCAAAAACTTTTAAAATTGAACAATGGCATTTTACTTTTGTAATATCATTATGAACTCATGTATTTAAAAATAATTGGTGTGGTTCAATCCATTGCAGTCATATTTCTTATTTCCCGAATTTGGACAATGAGAGTCTCTTCATTGTAATTTCTTTCTTTTAAAAAAATTTTAGTTCTCCCTGTAAAGGTGTTTTACCTCCTTAGTTAGATATATTCCTAGGTACTTTATTTTCTTTGTTCCTATTGTGAAGGGAATTGAGTCATTGATTTGGTTCTCGGTTTGAATGCTATTGGTGTATATGAATGCCTCTGACTTGTGTGTAATGATTTTGTGTCCTGAAACTTTACTGAATTTGTTTATCAATTCCAGGAGCCTCTTGGTTGAATCCTTGGAGTTTTCTAGATATAATATCATATCATCAGCAAATAGTGAGAGTTTGATCTCTTCTGCCCCCATTTGGATACCTTTAATTTCACTCTCTTGCCTGATTGCTGTGGCCAGGACTTCCAGCACTAAGTTGAATAGAAGTGGAGACAGTGGACATCCTTGTCTGGTTCCAGTTCTAAGTGGGAATGCTTTCAATTTTTCCCCATTCAGTATGATGTTGGCTGTGGGTTTGTCACATACGGCTTGTACGATTTATAGGTAAGCCCTATCTATGCCTATTTTGTTAAGCGTTGTTATCATAAAAGGGTGTTGAATTTTGTCAAATGCTTTTTCTGCGTATATTGAGAGAATCTATGAAACATTGAGGGAGGAAACAGCAGAGGACGTAAACAGGTGGAAAACCATACCATGCTCGTGGGTTGGCAGAATCAACATTGTAAAAATGTCTATACTACCCAAAGTGAGCTACAGATTCAATGCAATCCCTATTAAAATACCAACATCGTTTTTCACAGATGTAGAAAAATTAATTTTATGCTTCGTATGGAACAAGAGAAGACTCTGTATAGCAAAAGCAATTCTAGGCAATAAAAACAAAATGGGAGGTATCAATTTACCAGACTTCAAACTATACTACAAGGCTGTAGTAATCAAATCAGCTTGGTACTGGCACAAGAACAGAGGCATTGACCAGTGGAACAGAACTGAGAACCCACATATAAAACCATCCTCAAATAGCCATCTAATCTTTGACAAAGCAGACAAAAACATACACTGGGGAAAAGAACCCTTATTCAATAAACGGTGCTAGGAAAACTGGATAGCCATATGTAGAAGACTGAACCAGGATCCATTCACCTCTCACAAAAATCAACTCACGCTGAGTAACAGACTTAAACCTAAGGTGTGAAACTATTAGAATTCTAGAGGAAAATGTTGGAAATACTCTTCTAGATATTGTCCTAGGCAAAGAATTTATGAAGAAGACCCCAAAGACAATCACAGCAACAACAAAAATAAATGAATTGGATCTGATCAAATTAAAAAGCTTCTGCACAGCCAAAGAAACTGTCACAAAAGAAAACAGACCACCTACAGAATGGGAGAAAATTTTCGCATGCTACAATTCTGATAAAGGGCTGATAACCAGAATCTATTTAGAACTCAGGAAAATCAACAAGAAAAAATCAAACGACCCTATCAAAAAGTGGTCAAAGGACATGAACAGTAACTTTTCAAAAGAAGACAGAACAATGGCCAAGAAACACATGAAAAAATGCTCAATATCTGTATTCATCAGGGAAATGCAAATAAAAACCACAATGAGATATCACTTATCTCCAGTGAGACTGGACTTTATCAAAAAGTCCCAAAACAATAAATGTTGACATGGATGTGGAGAGATAGAAACACTCGTACACTCCTGGTGGGATTGCAAACTAGTGCAAAGTCTGTGGAAAGCAATATGGAGATACCTTAAAGAGATACAAGTAGAACTACCATGTGATCCAGCAATCCCATTACTGGGCATCTACCCAAAAGAACAAAAGACTCTGCATAAAAAACACACCTGCACTTGAATGTTTATAGCAGCACAATTCACAATTGCAAAGATGTGGAAACAACCCAAGTGCCCATCAATACACGAGTGGATTAATAAAATGTGCTATATGTATACCATGGAGTACTATTCAGCTATAAGAAACAGCCGTGATACAGCACCTCTTGTATTCTCCTAGATAGAGCGGGAACACATTCTACTAAGTGAAATATCCCAAGAATGGAAAAGTAGGCACCACATGTAATCACCAGCAAATTGGTTTCACTAACACCCAAGTGCACATATAAGAATAACATTTATTGGGTGTCAGGCAGGTGGGAGTGGGGAGGAGGGGATGGGTATATGCATACATAATGAGTGTGATGCACACCATCTGTGGGATGGACATGCTTGATGCCCTGACTTGGGGGGGAGGGGAGGTAAGGGCAACATATGTAACCTAAACATCTGTACCCCCATAATATGCTGAAATTTAAAAAAAAAAGAATTAACCAGAAAAAAAAATTAGATAAATATTTTTTGTTTTGTATTAAAAAGTATTTCAGTGTGTGTACATATGTGTGTGTGTGTGTGATTGTATATATAGCCCCTGCATTATCTTTATCTATTGCATCCACAGGTACTTCGGTTGTTTCCACATCTTGGCCATTGTGAATAATGCTGCAATGAACATGACAGTGCTCATATCTCTTCCACATGCTGATTTAATTTCCATTAAATATATACCCCAAAGTGGGATTGCTGGATCATATGGTAGTTCTATTTTTAATATTTTGAAGAACTTCTACACTGTTTTCCATAATGACTCTACTAATTTACATTCCTGCAAACAGTGTCCAAGGTTTCCCTTTCCTCCACACCCTCACCAACACTTGTAATCTTTTATCTTTTTGATAATAGCCATCTGAACAGGTGTGAGGGTATATTTCATTGTGGGTATGTCTTGCCTTTTCCTGATGATTAGTGATGCTGAATACCTTTGCACATAACTGTTGGCCATTTTTATCTTTTATGGAAAAATGCCTATTCAGGTCTTTTGCCCATTGTTCAATTGGTTCATGTGGAATTTCTTTACCTTTTTTTAGTGTTTAGTTGTATGAATTCCTTTTATATTTTGAGTATTAACCCCTCAACAGATACATGGTATGCAAACATTTTCTTCATTCTATTTCCTTTTTATTCTGTTGATTATTTGTTTTGCTGTGCAGAAGATTTTTAGTTTGATATAGTCTCACTACTTTATTTTGGGGGCTTTTTTTGCCTGTACTTTGGGGTCATATACAATAAGTCATTGCCAAGATCAATATCATGGAAATTTTTCCTTATTTTTTAGTAGTTTTACAAAATTACAAGCTAATTTTTGTGTATTGTGTAAAGTAAGGGTCCAATTTCACTCTTTGCATGCAGATATCTAGTTTTATCAGTATCATATACTGGAGAGACTCTTTTCTCCATTGTGTATTCTTAGCATAGATTAGTTGACTGTATATATGTAGGTTTATATAGGGCATCCCTATTCTGTTACATTGGTCTATTGTCTGTTTTTATGCCAGAACCTTGCTGTTTTGGTGACTATAGCTTTGCAGTATATTTTGAAGTCAGATGCTGTGATGCCTCCAGTTTTGTTCTTTATGTTCCAGATTGTTTTGGCAATTTGGGGTCTTCTGTGGTTCCATGTGAATTTTAGGATTTCTTTCTGTTTCTGTGAAAATTGTCATTGAAATTTTGATAGGCATTGCATTGAATCTGTAGATTTCATTTGTTAGCATGGATGTTTTAACAATATTATAAGTTTCAATTGAGGAACATAAGATATTTTCCCATTTTTTTGTGTCCTCTGTAATTTGTTTAATTAATGTTTTTTAGTGTTCAGTGTCCAAGTCTTTATCCTCCTCGATTAAATTTATTCCTAAGTATTTTATTCATTTTGGTGCTATTGTAAATGGGATTGTTTTCTTGATTTCTTTTTCAGATCATTTGTTATTAGTGTATAGAAATGCTTCTTATTTCTGCATGTTGATTTTCTACCCTGTAAATTTACTTAATTTGTTTATTATTTCTAGTTTTTTATTAGTTTATTATTATTATTATTATTATTATTATTAGTTCTAGTTTATTAGTTTTTTTGAGAAGTCTTTAGGGTTTTATATATATAAAGATCATGTCCACAAGCAAAGATTATTTCACATTTTTCCCTATTTTGATGCCTTTTTATTTCTCTTGCCTAATTTCTCTGACTAGGACTTCTGGTACTCTGTTTAATAGAAGTGGTAAGATCTGGCATCCTTATCTTACTCCTAATATTAGAAGAAAAGCTTTCATCTTTTCACCATTCAGTATGATGTTAGCTGTGGGCTTGTCATATATGGCCTTTATTATATTGAAATATATTCTTTCTATACCTAGTTAAGCATTTTTCATGGAAGGATGTTGAATATTGTCAAATGTTTTTCTTCATCAATTGAGATGATCATATGGTTTTGGTCCTCCATCCTGTTAATGTGGTGTATCACTATAGAACTGTATATATTGAACCATCCTGGCATCTGAGGTATAAATCTCATTTGGTCATGGTGAATGATCCTTTTACTGTGCTGCTTAATTTGCTTTGCTAGTATCTTGTTGAGGACTTTTGCATCTATATTCATCAAGATATTAGCCTGTACTTTTCTTTTCCTTGTCTGGCTTTAGATGAGGGTAATGCTGGCCTCATAAAATGAGTTCGGGTATGTTCCCACCTCTTACATTTTTTTAATAGTTTGAGAAGTAGTGTACAATGTGTTTATAACAAGGACTGGAGACAGAATGCCCAGGTTTATGGCTTCAAATCCAACAAGTGTAAGGAAACGTAAGAGTTGGTTCAAGTCAGCCTTAAATTAGTGTGATTCATATCTGAGTCTGTCTCTATCACTAATAGAGAGACCCTGCATTATTATTCACATTTTATCCCCTTCTCTTCTAGTTCCTGGTGCCATATCTTGCATGTAATGTATGTCCACTGGGTGACATTACAAATGAATTGGTTTGAATACAAAGTGTTAATACAAAGCTTGAAAGTGTGGTAAACTAGTTTCATATCCCCTATCCTTGTTTCTTTCTGGATTCGCTCTCCTGAAAATTGTCTTGCATATAAAGTAAAATGTGAAATTAGTTTTTAAGAAATTTAAATTACCTTTTAAATAAAGTGGTAGTTTAATTCATAACTCCCATACAATTCTGTGCTTTTAAAATCAGAAGACCCATGTAAAGCTCTTAACACAATGCTTAGAACATGGAAAGCACTCAATAAAATAGCAACTATTATCATTAATATTGAGTTTTAGTTGTGAGTTCTCTTTACTCTTCTCCCTTTGGACACTTTTCCTGACTGGTACCAGTGTTCCTAATGCTATCACTGTTATTGTTTTGTTTTTATTTAATTTCATTAATTTGTATGTTACACTTACCAAACACTTTGTCAGGTACTCTCTATATATTACTTCACTATTCCTCTTTGAAGAGGGGGTTTATTTGTTTTACAAATGAATAAAACCAGGATCTATAAGTTAAGTATCTTGTCCAAGGCCACTCAGCTTTAAATGGTAGAGATGAAATTTAAATCCAAGTCTGCCCAACCACAAAGCTCAGGCTCTCCACAGCACCAATAACTGACTTCCCTCCTCTTTAAAGAGAAGGTGCTACCATTATTAATTCATTCATTAAATGAAAAGAAATAGAGATTAAAGTTTAAAGAAATTTAGCCCATGGCGAGCTGGACCCAACTTGTAACAGCTTGCAAGAGTAGATTGTATGTATCTCTTCTCAATTTCACATTCAGCGATACCACTTCCATAGCTTGAGATCAGCCATGGTGGGTGGGGGTGCTTGCACCTTGGAAATTGACAAGTGCTACAAATACCACAAATAAAGCCTTCTTTTTTCTTTTTCTTTTTACCAGCAAACCACTGGATCTAATAGCACAGACTGGTTGGTGAATGAAGAGACTGAAGGTCAGAGGAGGCTAATGATTTATCTAATATTACAGAGCTAATTTGTGGCAGAGATGGAAACATAACTCAGGTTTTCTGACTCCTGATATAATTTCAAAGCTGTTATTACCTCCTCCATTATTTGGATAGAAATAGGAGAGAGAGAAAAACAAGAAATAAATTGTGAAATATAAGATAATACAGAACACCATAGATTAAATTGGAAGGAAAATGAACATCATCATATCCAGTAATTCCCAATAGTAGCTGCATATAAGAATTACCTGGGGAATTGTTAAAACTGCAATTTCCTGGATTACCTCCTGGATATAATTCTCTAAGAGATTCTGAGTGCTTAATATGAATTTATGGTTGTTGTAATGCAGCCACAGACTGCCATTCAGAAATCACTTTATATAGTCCAATGTTATATCTCATGTGTAAAACCTTTCCACATAATTCATGCTTTTATCCTGTATGGGTTTAACCTTAACCTCTAAGCTTTAAACAGTCCATTCCTTTAAATCATTGTCTTGTGGCATAAGTTTTGCACATTATAATGCAGAACAAGTTTCCAGAAACTAATGACTTACAGTTATATTTAAAAAAAAAAACAGCTTATGTTGGTATAATAAAAGAACTTTTGTTCTTGGGGGGCTTTATATTCACTGTCTTCTTTGGGATGTAGCAAAGAATTATCAGAAAATGTGTGCATGTGTGTGTGTTTTTGTGTGCAGAATGGAAGAGAGGGTGGCCTCTAGAATGGCCTCATTTCAGGGCTCAGTGAGGAGCTTAGAGTGCTCAGGGGATGCCCTGCTTTGGAACTAAGTGCAAAGGCATGGAATGTCCCACTGAAAGAAGCCAGTCGTGATCACTGGCAGGGAGAGCAATAAAAACAGAGACTTTGTTCTCAAAAGCTTGCTGAAAGCGTAACATTGGGCTATTGAGAGAGCTCAGTCTCTCACACACACTCCCACTTGGCTTTGCCAAGGAGCAGCACAGCCGTGCTCAGCCCAGCACACAGAGAATTGCTCCCTCTGAAAGGAACCAAGTAGCTCACAGACAGCAATAAAGTTCTTGAAAGAATGTACCAAAGGAAAGTTTTCAGTCTTTAATTTGTTTACAACTTAAGTCCAGGGTTTATCAGCAAAAATGACTTGGAGGCATTCAGGATTAAGTGGGTTTTTTTCTTTCAAAATCATACAAAGCTGAAAGGATATCAGCAGCTGCAAGAAAATGACTTTCTCTAGAATTCATCTTGACTTAAAATTATGTCAATGGTAAATATCATATTTATAAAGTTGTGGCCTATATCCATGAAAGAAGTCTCCCAAAATACTCCTCATGGTTGAGAGAACTGTGCATCCTATTGTTGCGGCAAATAGTGCGAATTCAACTCTGGAATCCATAGATTTCTAGACACTCTAATGAATGAATAAATGAATGGATGATCTAATGAATAAGTGGAAATCAGTCATCTACCTGATAATAGTACCTGAAAAGCAAGCAACAAGAAATAACACATTTAAAATCCTCATACAGAGGAGAAAATATTGATTCTTTAATTCACTCTTTAGAAGTTTACCAAGCACTTACTACCACGCACAGGTAACCAGACTCTGTCATGGATGACGACTGGGAGTATCTATCTCAGTAGTCTTCAAACTTGAGCATGCATCAGAATTACTTGGAGGGCTCATTTACACAAAGATTGCTGGCCCTACCTACAGAGTCTCTGATTCATTAGATCTAGAGGGAGACCTAAGAATATGCATTTCAAACAAGTGCCCAGGAGATGCTGATGATCAGGGGACCAGACTTCTAAGACCACTGGCTGTTTATACAGGAGACAATAAGTGAATGCTTATAACGCACAGTGGTAAGTGGTAAGTGCCATGAAGGGTGCTGTGGGAGCACAGAGGGGCACTTCACCCAGCTTTGGGCTTAGGGGACCAGGGGAAGAGGTCAGGAAAGGATTTCCAGAAGTGGTGACACTTAGACTGAGTCTTGGAGCCTGTGTGGGCTTTTCTGTCAGAAGAGGGAGAATAGAAGAAGTATTCTAGATGGAAGAAACAGCATGTATAAGAAGACTGAGACGAGAAATAGCATGGTCATTTTAGAGATCTGCAAGTAATTTGTGGCAAGAGTTGGCGTGGATAACAAATATCCACCTATAATATCTAGCACAGGTTTGCTATAGAAAAGGCACTCAATTTATTTTATAAATAAAATAAATTGCACAGCACAATGCTAGGCACCATGGGAACTCTAGAAGGATAATATATGGTCCTAGGCTTAGCCCTCACAGAGATATCAAAATTGTTTTGGAGAGGAGACATGGTGCTTGCAAAGTGAAGCATCAATTCACCAGAGACCACAGGTCAATGTGGTAGACAGAAACTGGGAAGGCTTGCCTGGATCACAGTGACTTTCTCTTTCCTCTGGAAATGATACTCAGCCTAAGGTCCCCAGTGTGAAGGTCTAGGTTAAGTGATTCTACCCTAGGCCATACCAGATTTGTGTGGAAATAGATGTCTGAAGCAAACAGGCCAATCAGAGTACTTTTCTAGAATTGTCTGAAATGAAATGGTTACATTTCATAAATCCTCCTCTGGTGAAATGCCTGTGAGTATATATGCAGCACAGAAACTGTTGGTGGCCATGTTTCCCAGAAGAAGCTGAGAGAAAGAAGGTGCTATGCCAAAGGAAGCAAAGATGAGAAAGGGACAGAGCACTGGCAGCATTCTGAGTCTCTGATTCCGAATGTCCCTAAGGCCTAGCTGCCCTTGATCTTGCCACCTTTTCTTGGTACATTAAATTCCTCAATAGCCTTCCAGTAAATTTCTCTTTTTGCTTCAGCCAGATCAAGTTGAATTTCTATCACTTACAATCAGATCAGTTGTGACTGCTATGTTAGTGATCGCTCAGGACCTGATGCATGAAATAGACACTGAAAGGACCTACAATCCATAGGCTGAACCTGCAGTAGAAGCTGTGGGGGGGTAGTGGGACTTGAGTGGATGTCAGGACACCTGGGCAGGATTTGGCCAAAGAGAAAGGAAAGGTGGCCCTTCCAAGTAGAAAAAACAGCCTAGAACAAAGTGTGGTCTTATTAATAAACATAGTTTCAAACGCTGGGAAAGAGGTCTGCCTGGCTAGGCAGAGGGTTCCTTCTGGGTTATGTATGGGGACCATTAAATATGAAGGGTCAGACATTTGGACTTTGACCTGGAAGTCCTAGAGGACAACAGAAGGAAGTCGTGTTTTTTAAGAGCATGACTCTTGTGATAGGTTTTCTTTTCTTTCTTTTTTTTTTTTTTCTGGTGAGAGTTTTTCTCTCTCTCTCTCTCTATCTCTCTGTATCTGAGAACGGGTTTTCTTTCAGGGGATGCTCATGGCCAGCCTGCAGAGGGTATACACATTGGAGCCATATCAAAGAATTGCTGAGCACTGGGGCTGGGCAGCAAGGCTCTCACTGGGAAATGGCTTTCCCTGCCCTGGAGATGCTAAGGGTAGCAATGTGGAGCATGGCGACATTGAGCACAGAGGCCACCAAGTGCTGCAGTGGACAGAGCACTGGTCTGGGAGTCAGAAGGGAAGTCTCACTCGCCCTTAGATGAGTCATCTGCCTCATTGAACCCCACTTTCCTCACCCTGCCTTCCTCACAGGGTGGCTATGCAGAGAATTGAGACCCTATGTGTGAAAGAGCTTTCTGCACTGCAAAATATTGGGCCAGGGGTTGTGAAGATTGCTGCATGACTCAACACTTTGTTTGAGAAAATCTATGCTGGAGCTTTCCTGAGCCAACACTAGTAGTGCACTTTTATTGAATGTGTGCGGTATTTCCGAAGCAGCCATCTTACTTTAAAGAGACTGCTTTCCACTACATATTCTGGGCAGGCCCAACTTTGTAAGGCTTTTCTTTTTTTCAGATCAGACAAGCTGAAATTACAAATTACTTTAAAGACATTTTAAATTGAGTAGGAAAGTATGCACATGCCCTGGTCCATGGAGACCATATTTGCTTATCAGGTTGTCTCCTCTTTATTAATGCTGTTCCAGTATCCCTTTCATTAAGCATCTCCTTCTCTTTTATGGGAGAGATCCCTGTATTGTGACTGACAATATGCTTCTAGAAACCATTCATCTTTTTTTTCACGCATACCACATTTAGCCTTCTCTCATGTTTCAGTCAAGAGAGTGAACCGACTGCAAATCTGCCAGGTCCAGGCCTAATGCTAAGAGCAGGGCCCACCTGTCTGCATTGCCAGTTCTTCCCTGATTTATTCAGAGATGGAGCTGAATGCTCTGAATATCTGCAGTCCTAGGAAGTCCTTGTCAACACTGTGATCTATATACATCTTCAGGGAAGCATCCAAGAGACCCATCCAAATCAGGTGTCTTCCCTTACCTGGATGAGGTGAGAGCGGGGCTCAAGCTACAGGATGGTCACAGTGCCTTTGACTATAATGGGATGTGCAGAATTCTCTTATGACCACACTTCTCTTTCTGCACTTTTCTCTACACTGTGTCATTGGCAAGATTTCCTACTTCGTTGTCCTTTTAAAGCTTTACAGCATGAGCTAGAAGAGAGATTTCAATTGTAAAGTAAAAAAGCACTGTGTAACTTTCATATTCACTGGTTCAAGTAAGCACATATCCAGAAAGTTTTCTATTATAGGGCCTGCATTTTAATAGGATGTGCCCATTTTCCTAATCATTTCAGAATTATGTGGACAGTAATTATCATCTTCCATTAGCAGCACTAGTGGTGGTTAGGACAAATTTCAAATGCATCCAGCAAATTCTTTACACTAATATCTCTGCTTGATTAACTTCAATCAAAAGATAGCAGTGGATCCTCATAGCAATAAGTTTGCTTTGATACATTCTCATCAAATATTGATCTGAATAGTCTGTAGGAGTGCTTTCTCAGGCTGTGTGAAATTTATTTACTGAATACATTATTTCTATCCCCAAACTGCCGGTTGCTATCTCAGAAAAATTTATTTTTTCATGTTAAAACTTAATTAACCTTTAGGGAACCACTAAATATGCTGACCATTAATACATGTCTATGAAAATGTTTTCAATGTGAAATCCTGAACAGAAAAGGAGAGGATCCAAAATTATGTCAGGTGATAGGTTTTCTTTCTCAGTTGGTCTGAAAAAAATTTTTTTTCAGATATATATATATACAATAGTGACTGGCAGTAGAGTGTTCCCTTCCCCCAAACAGACTTACCTAGGCAGATTTTAAGGGTTGTGTGGCTTAAAATTACACAGTAGTTTTGTTGAAATAAAGTCTGTTTTAATTTTTTGGAAACTCTTTAACGGAGAGACAGACCTCTGGCTTTTAAACTTCACAGATTTGGGAAAGAGAGGGCATTTCTCTTTTAAATGTATGTATCATGGAGCTGAGTTCCCTATTTCACATGGACTCTTCAGTTGCAGCTGAGGCCTGTGAGGGTGGCAGAGCAGTGAACAGAATACAGAGCAGGAAAGAGAGCCTGGCTGAAGAGTTCTGAAGGAGGAGATAGGCGAAGTTAGTAAATAGGTTCTGACAGTCCCCTAGAACCAACAAGAGACAAAGCACCGGGCATGAAATGGGAATTAGAAGAGGCCATTTAGCAATCCAAAATGGCAACCCTATCAGCAACTGAAAGCTGGCAGGGAGAGAAAATTCTAGAAGATGCTTCCTACTTGATTTCACTGGAGTGAAGTAGCAAGAGAGTACAAAGGAAGGCTGTCTCTTGGGGGTGGGGAGAGAGGAAGACAAGTGAGACAAGTCATTTTCCCAGCAATGAGGCACAAAATCTCCATTAAATGCTGCATGTAGTAATTCAATGGACAGTCAATTAACTCCAAATCATTTGATGCATTGTAGTCACACACCTTGAGATGACCTGGAATTCTCTGACAAATATTTACTGGTCACCTACTATGTGCTACGCTTTTGTTCTGGATGGTGATGAGCAAAATGTGATTTCAATATTGTGCCTGTTATCCCTGGTAATTGGTGTGTTCAGCCAAGTTGCCTGTAAGAGTTATCAAGAAGTCTGCACCACTACCTTGTCATTTCCATATCGAGTGCCCAGATGGGTCCTTTCCCTGACTCCAGAGTGAGATATGTCTGAACACTCTGCAGTCGTGGCAGTCACCCCTCAAGAAACAGAATGGAGAAGGTGAATGCTTACAGGGCCAAAGGCTGCTGTCAGATTCCAGGTCTAAGATTGGCCCAGGTTCCAGATGCAACTCAAAAAATTTGTTAAAAGATACAAATTTTAGCTAGATAAGAGGATGTGGGATGACTATAGTTAATAATAACATATTATGTAGTTTCAAATAACTAGAAAAAGGATATTGACTGTTCCCAACACAAAGAAATGATAAATGCTTGAGATGATGAATATGCTAATTACCCAGATCTAATCATTATATATTATATATATCAAAACATCACTATGTACCCCGTGAATATGTGCAAATGTTACTTGTCAATTATAAAATAAAATTAAAATATTGAAAATCCCATTTGAGAGAAAAGAGTCCTGTGTGAATATTCTCAATCACACATAGACAGGGTCTGCCTCAGGAACTGCTTCTCCAAATGCAAAGGATATGAATAGGATCTTGCACATTTATGTTCTACACATTCATAAAGAGCTTTACACAAAACAGTCTGTTTGCATGTATTTTTACACTAATTGTTCAGGGTCAGTAATGTGACTCCTATGTTGCAGACATGGAAACACCAGCTCCAAATATTAAGTGACTTTCTCGATATCATATAGCTAGTAACTATCAGAATCATAACTCAAACACTAATTTCCTGATTACAAAGCAGTCACTCTTTCAATTATCCCATATTTCACATCTGCCCAATATTTATGTTTTATAATTCATATGTGTATAACATAGGTATAACATTGTATGCTTACCTCTTTATGTATGTCAATATGCCTAATAAGTCTATGTAGTTATTTAGTAATTAATAGAGTGATCACTATTGTTTATTGAATGCTTACTCTGTGGCAGGCACTATATTAAATTTTTAGAGCTTTAGGTTATTTAATCCTCAACAACCCTATGAGATAATGTATTCTTACAGATGGGGAAATTGAGGCTCAGAAGGTTAAATATTTGGTTCAAAGTCACATAAAGTACATGAAAATCCATGTCCTTTCTGCTAGGTAATACTGCCTCATTTCTCTCTCCTGTATGTGGACTTGCTCTCACTCTTTCTCTCCCTCCCTCTTCATCTCTCTTTCTATCTCTGTCTCTGTCATTCTCTGTGTATGTTTGCATGTCTCTCTCATTGCCTTGTAGACTGTATGCGGTGTAACCTGTGTGTATGCTGTGCTCTATAATTCAATAAAACAGTCAAACATAGATGTCATCCTATGTAGTGGACAGGCAAACATAACAAACAAGTGTAACAGTGGACTCTCTATCCATTTTAGTTACTGAGCTGAAGTTATCCCTTTTTGTTTTTGCTTAGCAGTTCTAAAAAAGGTCTTGTTGAAGGAAGAAATTGGGAAAGAAAACTTTGAGAGGAGACAGACATTTTGCCAGCCTGATAAGAGGTAGTTTGCTTCAGAGCTGTGGAGAATAATGCATTCAAAGGTGGGAAGACAAGCTAATACTGATGATGGAGGCTGTATATTTGGTAGAGAGGAGGGAATCTTTAAAAAGCATGATGAATGACTATAATAAAATAATACTAGTAATTCTGTATAGAATCATTCTGTATATTGTGGAAAATGAAATGGGAAACATTACTTGTTACCTTGCTGTTACTTTAGAATTACACTGAGACTCTCCTGAAGGTTTACAATTATAAATCCAAAGGATCATTATACTGCATTAGGGTGGATAATTACTGGCCTGATTTGGATCAAGGTGAATTCAGCTTCTTTTCATCAAAGTGTAATTAATTATTCTTCATTCAAGCCCTTTCCAGATCTAGATTCCCTTTGACAGAAGGGGAAATAATACATTCTTTCTAATGTAGTACGTGTATTTATTGAGTAGCATAGATCATTAATTGTAAACTGAATTTTGCTTTCCTGGGGTCACTGGAGGATTGCACTCCATAATTGAACAATGCCTTAATGAATGTAATTTGGTGGCTCCTCTTGCTAATGTGACTAGTTCCTACTGTTTATTTCATTTCAAAATTGGACGTGATCAGATATAGAAACATAATTACACTGTGTAGAAATAAGCCCCGAGATTTACAGACCTGACAGAAGAAAGCTTGTGGGCATGTAATTAAGAGAGAGGGGAAAAGTTGACCTACTTTTTGAGTTTCAGGGATCAACCTGTACATCTGACTGTGGATCAATTCATCTCCTTGTCTATTCTTCTCCTAATAATCCTGACCTCATTTTTTATTGTTTGCACTAATGAATTAATTTGTAGTCTAATTCTGTTGATTTGGAAATCCAAATAAATGAGATATTTGTAAGTGTCAATTAAGCAATCTGTGGAATTCCTTTCACAAAGATTGTTTTCTTAGCCTTATTTTGTATTCAGTATGTGAAATTAATTTGGGGGCAGGGGTAATGGGAGGGAATTGTGCCAGTTACAAGGTCATTGCAAAGGATGATTCAGCTTAGAAGCTGTCAAATTCAACACACGATAACTGGAGGTCTTCTCTATTTTAAAGAAATATCAATATTGAAATAATCATCTGGGAGTCATCAAAATTCTTGGTGGCTGTCCCCTTTATAAAGAATAAAGATATGATTCCTTATCTCTACATTTAAGGCCTTAGTTTAACTTCCAGGAAAGGAGGAATTTGGTGGAAATAATTTGTCTGCAAGGCCTATGGAACATCCAAAAGAAGATGGCCAGTAGGCTATTCTGGATCTGAGGCTACAGAGAGATGTTTGGACTAGAGACTTATCTGGGAGGCATTAGTATAAAAAGCAGAATTTTCCAATAGAACTCTATGATGATTAAAATGTTACATGTTTGTGCTGTCCAATAGTTTCTGGCCACATGTGGCTATCTAGCAGTTGAAATGTTGTTAGGGTAACTGAAGAACTACATTTTTTTAATTAAATTAAATTTTATTTATTTCTTTATTCCAGCACATTACTGGGGTACAAATGTTTAGATTACGTATATTGCCTTTGCCCCACCTGAGTCAGAGTTTCAAGGGTGCACACCACACCCATTAGGTGTGTGTATATCCATCCCCTCCTCCCCTCTCCCATCTGCCTGAAACCTGATGAATGTTATTACTATATGTGCATTTAAGTGTTGATCAGTTAAAACCAATTTGATGGTTAGTACATGTGGTGCTTGTTTTTCCATTCTTGGGATACTTCACTTAGTAGAATGGGTTCCAGCTCTTTCCAGGGTAATACAAAGAGGTGCTATATCACCACTGTTCCTTATAGCTGAATAGTACTCCATGATATACATATACCACATTTTATTAATTCACTCATGTATAGATGGGCACTTGGATTGTTTCCACATCTTTGCAATTGTGAATTGTGCTGCTATAAACATTCAGGTGCAGGTGTCTTTTTCATAGAGTGTCTTTTGTTCTTTTGGGTAGATGCCCAGTAATGGGATTGCTGGATCAAAT
>CAUYRB010036124.1:0-32017 GCA_963574695.1 Propithecus perrieri
CTGATTTTGTCCTTGCATCCAGATGGTTCTTGTCATCTTCATTTCATGGGACCTGCTGCCCTGCAGGAAGCTCCTCAGCCCTTCCCTTTCCTCTCTACCTCCACTGAAGGGATTCCAAGGATCAGCAAACTGGGAGAGGAAATGTAAATGTGTACAGGCAGGAGAGAAAGTAGGGCAAGGTGGACCCTTCTGAATAGTCCTTTCCTGAAAAGACATCAGGCTCTCAACCTCCGAATGAGGATATCCCTGTTCCTGGCCTTTTCTTAGCCATGATAGTTAATTTGCTTTTTTTTTTTTTTTTTTTTTGAGACAGAGTCTCACTGTGTTGCCCGGGGTAGAGTGCCGTGGCGTCAGCCTAGCTCACAGCAACCTCAGACTCCTGAGCTCAAGCGATCGTTCTGCCTCAGCCTCCCAAGTAGCTGGGACTACAGGCATGCACCACCATGCCCGGCTAATTTTTTCTATATATATTTTTAGTTGTCCGATTAATTTCTTTCTATTTTTAGTAGAGACGGGGTCTCGCTCTTGCTCAGGCTGGTCTTGAACTCCTGAGCTCAAACAATCCGCCCGCCTCGGCCTCCCAGAGAGCTAGGATTACAGGCGTGAGCCACCACGCCCGGCCCATTTTAGTTTTTAAATGTCTCTCTTAACTAGAATGTTAACTCTAATGATGGTAGGAATGTTTATCCCACTTGTTCATGGTTGTAGTTCCTGCAACAGTACCTGGCTCATAGAATGCACTCAATAAAGCTTTTTGAAGAATGAATTGATCTATTTAGAAAACTTGTAAAATGATCGGCTCACAAAGAGGTATAGTCTGCTCAATTTGCCTATATTCAATTTACAGAACATTCTCTTAGATATAGTAGACATGTTTCTAAGCAAAGTAGAAACCATTTTACTTGAAAATTATGACCCATTTCTTTTCCTTTTGCTTCCTACACTAGGTTCCACACTTCAACTACCAAAGATCCATTCCATCCGTTTTCTCTTTCAACCACTATGATATTTATAATAAAAATTCCATTTAGGGTAAAAGGTTAGAATAAAGCAAATGTAAAGAGCAAAAGGAAAAGTCAATCCTTGAAGATATTTCTCACCTAAAAATTGATTAATATTTCTAGATCCCAGGTTCTTACAGTATATGTATCTTCCTTTCTCTTGAGAAGTAAACGAATGTCATTTCCATTCAATATTGTCAAAATCTCTTGTTCTCTCATCAGTATCTGAGTTTTTTTTTTTTTTCTCCCACAACATCTTAAAAAATAAGAACATAGAAAAGAATCTTCTATGCTTTTACATGCTATTAGTAATATAAATAAAGGTTAAACAATTACAAGAATAAAAACTTGGAAACCCCGGGCCCCACTCCGACGCCCCTTGCTCAATGCTTTTTTGGCAGGGAGATGTGGAGAAATCTGAGACTATTAACTCCTTGGATAGGTAAGAGAAAAGCCCATGAATAGTCAGTCAGTGGTAGCTGTGGGAAAGCAAAAGTGACAGATAATTTCTCATTGCAGCTCTACTATCTGATTACATATAAAATATGATAGGTAAAATTGATTTTCTGAACATGTTCTGTGTAGCTTTCTATCTGGATTTCATATACACTAATAGGAAAATGAAATTTGAAGTATATAGGTTTGTTTGAAAAAGTAAATGTATTACGTCAAAAAGTTGACAGCCATTGGGGGAGTTTTGTTATGCATCTTAACTTTGCTAATTCATTCACTCCATTCCTATTTTTATTCCATATCACTAATGGTCATGGTGATTGTCTCCTGTGTAGTGTAAAATCACAGGAAAAATAAATTTGTTTCTTAAAGCTGCATATATTATTGCTTATACTTGGCAATTTTTATCTAGATGATCCTATGCTACAAGAAATTCTGGCAGCCTTAAATTTCTCTTCAGAATAAATGTGATGTAACTTCTGAAAAAAACTAATTGAAAGTATCTGCCTTTCACAAATATAGTTAAAAGCTACCATTAATAGCTGAAAATTGATTGAAGTAGACAACATCTGCTTTTAGAACCAAGGCTCTGACAAATGTGTTATTCTGGCAAGTGGGAATACACACATTTCAGATATGCTGTGGCATGTCACACACACAAGAAAATTAGCTTTCAAAGTGGTATGTCAACATTAATTTTCATAGTTTTGTAATATCTCTAATCATAACCAATGGGGTTAGACAAAAACACCTGCTGTCCTTTCTGTTATTTGTTTGCAAAATTAAATTCAAAGTAGCATGACTACTCTGTAACTCGATATCCACCCTGGGGTAAAATGTCCTCAAGAGTTCTTGCAATGTCAGCAGTTGGTGTAAACATAACATTCTAAAGGGAATAAACACAATTTCAAATGAACACATTTCCATTACCATTCTTAATAGATTTTCTGATTCAAAAATCAAGTGAGATAAATATGAGTTTTTATCTATGGAGTAGTTACCTGAAGAGAAATTGAAGAATGCATTGAAGCTACGAAAGTGTTTAGCTATTTGCATATGAAGTACTTTTGATTCTATTGTGTTTTGTTTCTTAAAATTTTTGTACTCAAATTCCAAATTTTCTACATGACTGTCAAATACAGTGCTTTGGATATAGGGAAACCATAATCCTGACAGTTATTCTCAATTTGAAAAGATTATCACTTGTTTAAATCAAGTTATAGTTGGTGAACAGGAAGCAATTGTCACTACTTTTGGTATTTAAACTCCTACTCTATGCAAAATATAGTTGACCTTCTCAGCATAATGCCTTTGCAGAATATGGAACTAAAAAGGATAAATCCTTTTGTAATCCAACTGTTACATGTTACAGCTAAATGTCTCATTGTTATTCACTATACATTAATCTAAGAAGAATCATCTCGTTAAAAGTTTTATGGGTGTAGCATCAGTTTTTCAACATTCATGTTAAACAACTTGCTATAAGAATCTTGTGTCAGTATAATCAAAAATGTGCACATAACAATGCATGAAATTTAATAAGTATTTATTAAGTTCCTACACTGTAAGTAATTGTTGAAAACCTGAAGACATATTAGTTGATCTTCAGGAGTCTACATTCAATCTTTACTAATTTTAATTTTTAACAACTTTTTAGTATGCAATTTTCAAGTGCATGCAAACAGTGGAGACTCTGCCAGAGGTCCTGGGAATTTACCAGTCACCCTCAACAATTGCCAACATTTTGTTTACATGTTTATTTCTTGTGAGGGGGACCAGGTGTTTTAGAATGTTTTAAAGCAAATCCCAGACCTCAAGTTATATCACCTTTAAATATTTTGTGTGTGATTCTGTATGTATCTCAAAAATTAAAATGAACATTAACTTACATAATTACAATTGCCTTTATCGCAGAACAAAATCAACCTTAATATATTGACAGGCCATATTCAAATTTCTCTGATAATCTAAACAGAATTCTTTTAATTCTTAAAAATCAGGATCCAAATAGATTCTATTCATTTCATTAAGTAGGTATGTCCCTTAAGTCTTTTTAGTCCTTTCTTCTTTTTTCCCACCCTGCCATTGACTTTTTGAAGAAATGAAATCAGCTTTGTAACAGCCCACACTATGGATTTGATTGATGGATTCTTCATGATGCCATTTAATTTTTTTTTTTTTTATTTCACCATATTATGCGGATACAGATGTTTAGGTTACGTATGTTGCCCTTGCCCCCCCTCCCCCTCAAGTCCAAGTTTCAAATATGTCCATCCTTTGGGTGGTGCGCATTGTTTTTATATCCCTAATTAATAATCTATAAAGTAGAAGTTGTCATCAGAGGTTTGATTCGATTCAATTGCGTTGTGTTTTTGGGCAGAGGGTTCAAAGAAATCTTATGAGCAATGATGAATTTTTTTTATATTTATTAATTTATATTTAAACATAAAAATATATTATATATTATATTTTTATGTTTAAATTAATATTCTGTCCTCAAATCACACACACCCTCAAACACAATGTAAACAATTCTAAATTCAAATCAGGCCCTGTAATTTTCTAAAAAATATTCATTAAGAAATAGCCTGAAATTTTAATAGAGGTGAGAAAAATGATACCAATATTGCCTATTGTAATAGAAAGGCCATGGTTATACTCCCAGCTTAACTACAAGCAAATGGTAAGTTTTCCTTTAATTTTACTCAAAATAATTACTTTGTGCATAACAAAGGTACTGATTTATTTACTGGTGCTTATATTTTAATTTTTAATGGATAAATATTTTTATGAGGACATAATTTTACCAGAGTGGCTAATAATTATCGAGTGCCTACTATGTTCAAGGTACTTTTCTAAACACTTTACCTTTATTAGCTCACTTATGACTTATGAGGAACCTATGAGATAGGCACTAATATATTCTTCATTTTACAGAGGAGGAGAGTGAATTACAGCAAAGAGCAAAGTAACTTGGAACAGGAACACCAAAATGGCTAAACTGGGATTTGAACAGGCAATATGATACTTTCATGCTCTACTTAAGACGTCCTTTCCTTAAAACCAGCATCTTCTTAAAGGCACGATGAAAGGTAATAGTATTTCCTTCAGGCAATTAAAACATCAGTCAATTGCACAAAATCCATACATATACAAAGTGGTAAGTATGGGTGCCAGGACTGAGGGAGAGGGAAGTTTTTTCAATAAGGAAATAAAAGAAAACTAAATTGTACATTCATTTGTTTATTCATTCATTCAAGAAATATTTATCAAGCTGAGATTTTTTTTTTTCATGTCAGCCATATTCATTCAGGTTTTTTCCAACAGTTCATCTCATGTCCTTTCTGGTTTCTTTCCTTTGAGAAAAGCCATGTTTCTACATTAATAATAGTTAAAAAATCTAAGCTTTTAAACTCTTTTGATGTAAGAAGAGAAGTAAAGAGTAATTGCTATTTATATCTTCATGATTTTCTGGCTCCTATCTAAACAAACAAAAAATTAAATTAGATTCATTCCTGTGCCATTATTATCAGAATTAATATAAAACATTCACTTCTTTTACATAAAATAAATTCTGTATTGTTTCTAAATTTTTAAGACATCACATTAGATTAAACTTTTTTTCTTTCCTTTATCTTTTTTTGATCATTTATTATCAATAAGGTTCTCTAATGCTGAGTGCAGGTGTCTATCAGGCAACTGAGGGACAGGGAAGGTAGTAATAACAAGATTTAATTGTAGTTTATTTTGCTTGATGAAGACTTTAATATAACTTTTTGTGTTATAAAATATTCTATCTGGGAGCCCCAGATTGTGAAATTACCATCGTCCAAGATGGAGAACTGTTATGGGGCCTACCGCACCACTGGGCGGGCTCCCCGCATGCCAGGCCTCAGTACTGCTGCTGTGCTCAGGGCCAGCGCCACCATCCGTGTGTCTGCTGATCCTCAAAGAGCAGCTGTTTGTTTGCCTCATCTTTTTACAGTACAGTACGTTTGTGAGTTCATCATACCTAGCAAGTAGATATTGTACTGCTGCATTCTCTTCTTTTTCCCTTTCGAATTGCTTTATTTTTAATTTATTTTATCTTTTAAGGAGGAGGAGTTTAACTGCATTCTCTGACCATTATGAAAGGCATATTTGAAAAAATTCAAAGGCTAGTCATAAGCAGCTAGTGATTCTGAATTCTAACAATGTAAACTCTGAAAAGCTCACTCCTTCCTCGTTCCTCTTCTGCATTAGCTTTCCTCTATTACAATCTTATTTCACTGCAGTCAATACACAATGAAGTGTTTCATAATAAAATCTTACCACTCCATGAAAACAGACTAGAAAATAATTTGTTGTATGGGATACGTGTATTAGAAAATACAACATAAAGGAAAAGAAAACAGTAGGCTCATCGACTATGACATGTAAATACTGTTATCATAACTGCCATTTCCTTACAATGGCAGGCATTTAACAAAATTTTACAAACCTAGTTTTTATCAAATGTGGAATTTACCTCAAACTTATTATAAACAAAAGATAGCATTTAAATTAAATATACATAATGGCCACAGATAAAGCATCTCTAGGTAGGTAGACCACAAAGAAAGAAAAAGAAAACACATTAAGTTAAACTATGGCATATAGTACAGAATTGAAATTAAACTGGGGAAAATGCAAATACGATATCATTTATTATAGCACAACATGTCAACCAAGGTGAAAATGGCACAAAATGAAATTATATATGAAATCATGAATAAATAAGATCAATTGACAAAGCTGAAAAGAAAAAGTCTTGAAAGGCAACCTCCTACTGAATCTAACACAAAATAGGCTAGAACTGTAGCCTGCTTTGTTAATGGCAGGCTGCTACTAGTACTGTGTAATTGCTAAGAGCACAAGAAAACATGCTTCATTATTTGGAATAGTAAGAGAATAAACACAGTATATTAACATTAGCAATAAAAGATATGCTGTTAAAAACCCAAAACTACAGTATTTGAACTAAAAGCACAGAACAAGGAAAATTATACAATTAAACAATTAAAAGGACAGAGTACTCATTAAGGGAACCTAAAAACAAAGAATGTGGAGTGTTAAAAATCAAAGCTGGATGAATATCAATGTTATTTAATGTCAATTTGTACAGAAAATGCTACTGAAATGTGTGTATTTATGGAAGTAAATAATATTTTTCATAAGTAGAAGCTAAAATCTTACTACCTTTGCTCCTGTATTTTGAAATATGTAAAAATACAGAGAAAATATGAATTACTTACTGAAAACTTGCATAAGTGTAATAAGCATAAGTATGAAAGTTTAGTCAGTAAGTTCTTATTAAGTTCTAATTATCTGTCTGGCATCATTTTAGATAATATTATGTGGGTAAAGTGGGAAAGGGAAGATTAGAAAATAAATCAGACCTATTCTTTGTGAATTCCAAGTATCAATTACACTAGAAATTCATAAATATATGCAATAAATATGTGATGTAAAATTTAAAAATGGGTATGTTAATAGGTGCAGGAGGAGTTTTAAAAAAACACAAACCATGTGGACTGAAATAACCAGATGAAATGGTATATGGACTAAGGAACTGGTGCTTGTAGAATGAAAATGATATGAATATGTGGAAGGGAATAATAGAGATTATTGTGGAGAAAAATATGTTAATATATTATATATGTAATAATATATTACATGGGCAGTAAGCAGTGGAGTGATAGCATGTTTCAATTCATGTCTCCAACTGACAGTGGGTCCTCTCCATTTTTAAATCCCATTATTACATTAAATTCAGTATATATAATATTGAATCCTTCTCTATCTCACTTGCTTTTTTTTTTTTAAGAGACAAGGTCTTGCTATGTTTCCTAGGCACGTCTCAAATTCCTATGCTTACGTGATCTTGCTGCCTCAGCCTCCTGAGTAGCTGTGATTACAGGTGTACACCACCTTTCCTTTTTAATATTATTTTTCTGCCATTGAATCCATTGTTCATCCAATTACTTAGTCTTGAATTCATCAACTTGTACATTCATGTATTGATTCATTCATATATTCACTGACTATAGATACACATATTGTACAGGATTGAATAGTGTTCCCCCCAAATTCGTGTCCACCCAGAATCTCATACCATGACCTTATTTGGAAATGGGGTCTTTGTAGATGCAATCAATTAAGATTAGATGAATTCATACTGGATTAGTGCGGGCTCTAAGTCTAAGAACTAGTGTCCTTATAAGAAGAGGAGATTATGGAGACAGAGACATACAGAAGGAAGAAAGCCATGTGACCAGGAAGGCAGAGATAGAAATGATGCAACTGCAAGAAAAGGAACATTGGGTATCATTGGCAAGTACCAGAAGCTAGAAAGAGGCATGAAAGGATTCTTGCCTAAAGCCTTTGGAGGGAGCATACCTCTGCCAACACCTTGATTTCAGATTTCCAGCCTCCAGAACTTTAAGAGAATAAATATTTTAAGCCACTCAATTTGTGGTAATTTGTTACAGCAACCCTAGGAGACTAACACAGATATAGGTATAGATACAGAGAGACAGTGCTTAGCATGAGACAGTGCTTAGCTACTGAGATTAGAAAGATGGGTAAGTCTGAAGCAATGTCCTTCAGAAGGTAAGAGTCTTGAGTGGGGAATCTGGCAATCACCTCTGAATTCACCTTCTGTGGGACAGACGCTGCCATGGGACCTCAGCTTTCCAACACATTGTTGCTCAGAGTGCCAGACTGCAGAGTGTATCTGTCTCTTGACACTGAGAAGTTTATGTAGCTTGTCACATAGGCAGCTAAGTAGATCGAGGCAATCTCAGCCTAATGGTAACACCTGTATAATTGTTCACCTCCTCGCGTGAGGGAGGCTGGCTTGTTTACTACTTATTATAATGTTTATTGTTTGCTCAAAAAGTGTTGGACTGTTGGCCCTGGATTTCTCAGCTGTGACAAAAACCCATCACATGTAAAGCATCCACCTGGACCATTTGGATAACCCTGTGGGAACTGGAGGCAAGGGGAACTGATGCGAATGCGCTAATGTTTCCACTGCTTACTGTGCCATAAGTAATAAAGTCCTTTGTATCTGACTCAAGAGTCTTGTGTCTTCTGCCAACATCCATGAAAGGTGACAGACTACAGACTAACATATGAGCTTGCATATTAGCTTGTAAGTAGGGTAAATTCTCAAAATCCTGAACAGTTCCTGACAGATCCTCCCCATCCAATCACTTACTAAATTTTATTGTTTCATTATTTTTAATGCCTCTAAGTACTTACTACTACTTATACTAAATATGACTTAGTACTACTTATACTGAGTACTACTCAGTAGGACTTAGTACTACTCATAACATCACCAAAACTATTAGATTATTGAATTTTTTTTCTAAATTGTTTCCTAAATGGGCAGTTATTTCACTCAACCAGAAAGAATAAATATGTACTGACTTTCCATTGCAAAGCTCCCAATGAAGTATTCAAAGCTCTTATAATCAGATCTCATGGATTGCTGAAATTTCCATTTTACTATCCATTTCTAAGCATTCCATTGTAATTGTTAGCTAAATATGCTCACTTCCACAACTTTGTTTAAGTTGTTTCCTTTCTTAGGTAGTTGCATCAAACTTTACTTAAGTTCTTCCCTTATTTTAATAAACAAATATTAATTAAACAAATATTAATAAACAAATATTAATTAATAATTTGGATATTCTCCAAATTATCTTCAGTTTGCATCCCTTGGTGATTCTGAAGCCATTTAAAATATCTATATACTTATATACAATGTATGTCCTTACGCTATGATTGGAATGTGTATCCTAAAGTTGGAAACTTAATCCTCAACCCAACAGTGTTGAGAAGTGAAGTGATTAGGTCGTGCGCTCATGAATAGAGTAATGTAGTTATCAAGGGAGTCATTTAGTCATCACAAGAGTGAGTTTATTATAAAAGCAAGTGTGGCCCCCTCTTGTTCTCTTGTGCTTTCTGAGCGTCCTCTCACTCTCTTGCCGTCCATCAAAGGATAACATAGCAATAAGGCCATTAACAGATACTGGACCCTTGATTTTGGACCTCATAGCCTCTAAAACTGAGAGAATACATTTCTTTTCTTTATGAATTACCAGAATAAGTAGTATTCTGTTATAGCAGTACAAAATGAACAAAGACACTTTATGTCCCCAAATGCTCCTAAGCTTTCGAGCACTGAGCTGACAATGTTATGATTCTATTCTTAGAGTCCAGCAAAATGTACAACACACAGAAGCTGCTTAGTAAATATTTATTGACAAATGAAAATGAAAACAGTGTTATATGATGGTATTTAAAGAATTCATTCCCACTTCAGTAGTTTAAGACTATTTTAGAAGGTTCATTTATTTATATTATATAGTATTTAAGACACAGTTTTAAACACAAAGCATTACATGTAATACCACGGGTCTAAAGGTTAATTGGACACCACTTCAAAGCTTATCAGAGGAGGCAGAGATGTGCAAAATTGATGTAAGAAGAACAACAAAGAAAAGAGAGGAGTAGTTGTCCTGCACATTTAGTGTATGAAC
The DNA here is from genome assembly GCA_963574695.1 of Propithecus perrieri. Lineage (NCBI taxonomy): Eukaryota > Metazoa > Chordata > Mammalia > Primates > Indriidae > Propithecus > Propithecus perrieri. The sequence continues at coordinate 10,025 of CAUYRB010036124.1, forward strand.
TTTCATAAACTCAATTCTGTGTGTTTTAGGAAAGCCAAAATTATTGTTTACAGTTAACTAAAATCTTTTCAGATATACGAATCGACCTTGTGGATGCCAGGAGAAAATATATTCCATAGAGTGTTATGAAGGTGACTAAGAAAATTAATTAGATCAGAATTCACAATGTACCATGAGTCAGAGAATCATGGAAATTAGAGCAGGATAAGACCTTGGAGATCACCTTGTTCAACACCTTCATTTGGCAGATGAGGAAATTGAAACCAGATTGGCAAGGATAATTTCCCAAGGTCGCACAGATAATTAGTAGCAGAATAGGCCTCAAACGTAAGTATCCAAACTCCTAACTACGGTCCTTTCAACTGATTAATGGTCATGCTATTCTAAAGCATTAAAAAAAAAAAAAATAGAAAAAAAAGAGCTCTGACATCAAGTACATTCAAAGAGATAAAAATGAACATGCTTATATATGCATATATATTTAGTGTAAATATATACATATGCATCTTAACAGGTTTACATATTCATATATATTCTATATAATGTTTTATGGATAAAATATATAGATATACACATATGTCTTTGTAGTCTTTTAAAAATCCCTTGAAAACATATCTTTTTTTCTTTGAAGAATATGTTGTGCATTTCATTTCAACAATTATTAACATGAAGACTTTTTTGATAATGACAAAGGCATAAGCAGTGAGATTGAGATAGCTATTCAGAATGTGTAATTGATTTTCTGCACAGTTCATTTGATTATATTGTAAGGAATTTGCTACATTTCCAGAAATGAATCTAACATTGAAAATTAAAATCACAATGGGAGGATATGGCAGAGACTACAGCTTGTTTCTTAATATTCATATCCCTTTCTTTGAATAGCAATATACTTTTTAGCTGAGCACATGGCCAATCCACCAAAGGCCAAATTTTCTAACTTTTTTTGAAGCTAAAGTGATCTATAAACAAATTCTGTACTCTGGATCATAATTGGCATGATATATTCAAATTTTGGTTCATGCCTTCCTAGGAAAGAAGTGTACTTACTCTTCTTTTGCATTTCTCCCTCACTGCTGCTGGAATGGAGTTGCTATAGTGATAGCTGAAGTAGCCATCTTGTGCCCTAAGATTAAAGCTGTATGTGGAAGATGGCGGAGCCACAGCTAGAAGGAACCTGGCTCTCTAACATCGTGAAGCCACCATACCAGCCCTAAAAGTCCTATGCAGTTATTCACATAAGCAAGAAAAATACTTCTGTTTTGTGTAAGCTATAATTTGAGTCTTTTTCATCACAGCACCTTAACAGATACCTAACACACACAATCGGGATTGATTTGACTGGGGAAATTACATGTTTATATTAGTAGGCAATTCTATATGCAGAATAACAGACAAAATTGAACTAATAAATGAGCCTTTTCCTGACAAAACGCTGACAGCAATTTTTCTAACCTAAGAACAATTTGAAAATATCATCATACATTTAATGATTCATTTCATAGAAACACCGATTTTGTATAAACAAATAACTTTATTAAATTGTACCTTTGCACTTTCTCTATGTTCACCTTAAATTTACAGGACTATTTGCCATGGAACAGAGAACCGTATTCCACCCTCCCACTTCACCATAGTCTATTTTGACTACTTCTTCTCGGTGCTCTTCTGGGTATCCCAGAGTTATATTCTATTAATATATGTCCATCACAGAACTTACTCGCTGGTATTATAATTGTTTATTGTCTTTATTTTCCACTGAAGCAGGACATTGCAGTTTTACATATTTTAATACCCAGCTCACAGGTTACAATGTCTTCGTATTTGCTGTTTCTTTCTTTTTCTCAGATCTATATAAACAGCTCCTACTCACCCTTCATGTCTTTGTACAAATTTTACCTGTTCAGAGAGATTTCCATATATAAAATGGTACTCTCCTCTCCAGTCAATCATTATCACATCAGCCTATTTATTTCCTTCATAAATTTTAAGATCTGAAACTATCTTATGCATCCATTTGTTGATTTTTGTTGCCTGCTCTCCCCTTGCAGTCTTCTAGAATGTACATTACGTAAGAGAAGGGGGTGAAGCTACTATTGAAATGCAAATACTAACACAGTTTCTGCTTTTTGGATTTGGAGGGTAGTGAGAAAAACAAACAAACAACAAATGATACTATGTAATCATTAAAAGGGTGATGTGGCTCTTATAAAAATGAAGTATTTAATTTGATCAGAAACAGAACTCATTTATCTTTTAAATGCATGATTCATAAGCTCATTGAATCTCAGCACTGTAAACAATATGGAATAAAACTGTAATGACAGATAAATCAGTAACTTGCAGATTTATGAGTCTTTTCTAATGAACTGAAAACTAAATTAATACATTTTATATCTTTTATATGAATTTATTTTCATTCCTGAGCTAAAGGAATAATAACGTATTTGAACAACTATCTCAAATTTTGTTCTTGAAACTGGATATTAATTCATTCTATATTTGTCTGCCTAGGTAAAGGATACCTGACAAAAATACATATGTGATCAATAATTTAATTTGAAATATTAAGATGTTTTAAAATATTTTTAGCTATTCATTCATATAAAATGCAACACATGGGACCATTTGAAACATTTTGGGAAACAACAAATCAGTCTTTTTCCAAAGTATATAATCCAATGTCAGTTGTACCAACAAGCATTTATTTATTTATTTATTTATTTTTTTGAGACAGAGTCTCACTGTGTTGCCAAGCATTTATTTTTCATCCCGTCTTTTTTACTTTTTACAACTCTGAACACACTGGTTCTTTAAAAGTTATAAAATCTTGTTTTTGTTTCTCCTATAGTTGCTTGATTAAAACTGAGTAGTAGAGCATAACTAAGCTGACACATAAAACTAACCATCTCAGTGGCCGGATGAATATCCTCAGCAATGAAAGAAGAATAAAAGTAATGCATGTCACTTCAGTAAGGAAGACCTAGTACACAATTCAGTTTTGTATTTCCTGCCTCATCAAACATGGAAGCATGTGGCAAAATGAACCACCCATCAGCCTGGGCACCTGAGTAACTACCACGAGCAGAACCCCTGATAACTTTTTGGTGCAGGTAGGATGAGTGAGAAACAAAGTTTTGTTGTGTCGCATCACTGAAAATTTAGAGTTTGTGTGTTACAGCAGTGTCACCTACTACACCATCTCAATTTTAGCCTTCCAAAATCAATAGGGAAGGGAAAGAAAAGTAGAAGAGTAATTGACTAGCTTGAATTCTTTAGTCCAGAGGTGATGCCCACCAGTGCTGCTCTCCTTCCATCGGCTGTGACTAGTCTCACGGCCCCACCTAACGACAATGGAGCAGGAAAAATTAGGGAGAGGGGCACATGGATATTCAGCAGTCAGTAAATGTTTCTATCTCATACTTCTCAGTCATGTGAATTTCATAAATTACTTCTTTGAACTGATTCTCTACTTCCCTTAGATAAATAGAGAAATAAATAACCAGTTTGTGTGGTTGTGGTAAGGATTAGTTTAGATCACGTATGTACAAGACCATCATATGGTAAGTCTCCAGACAGTAGTTAGCTGTTTCCTAGACTTTAAAATGACTTTTAATCACATTCTTTTGCAATTAAATAACTTCATTTTTTAAATTTTATATTTATCAAGAAACTACAATATGGTATAATATTTAGCTGACAATTCAATTTTATGTTGCAGAGAATATTTTTGAAGCTTCTTAGTCATGAATTGATTTGTCTATATCAAATGGACAAGATCTGGTTAATGGATAAAGGTTACCATTGTCTATTGATTTGACGGAACTTAAATATGAGCTTGGTCCAGAATTTAATTTCTTAGAAGAGAAATCTGCCTGATAATCTGATAAAACAGGAAGAATGTGATAAAATTCTACATTCAATACACATTATTTGTTAATAAAATGTGTTCCTAGTGTTAACTTTTATTTGATATCTGCTCCAATTTACCAGTTCAACAAATAAAATATGGAATGGCTTTACCTATGCCTTAAGTAGCAGAGAATCAAGAGAAAGACTCAATGTGTGAACCAATTTTCTGACATGCGTAATACAAAGGGATATTAGATAAAACGTATTTTAAATATAGCTGGTGCTTGGCAAATCCTTGCTGAGTTAATTTATTTACCAAGGCTTAACTTATATTAGATCAAGGAAGACCTTTATACCAATATCAATTCTACAATAGAAAGTACGAAATGCAAAATAATTTTTTAAATCTTATAAGTGTGTCTGTTTATCATTTCATAAGAATAAACACTTGAAAGTTTTGATTTGATTGGACAAATCTACCATGTTTATACAGTACAGAATGGAATTTTCACTAGGCTTTAGTTATACATATCTCAATTTTTGTCAAAGTTAAATAAACGAGACTCAATTTTATTTGATAATCTAATTTACACAAAATCACTTTATTATTTTCATCTAAGTAAGGATCAAGATTATTGACAGAAGTTTGAAAAGGCTAATAATAAATATATTTTACTCTTCATTCTTTTCCTTCTTACTGATAATTTTCTCTACATAAATGGATGCTAAAATTTATCCAGCTTAGCCAATAATTTTTTTAAAAAAGAGTTATCTTTTCAAGATGAAACGATGGTAATTTTATTGTCTACTAGATAAAGAGTGCATGGAGAGACATATTTTCAGTCATCTTCATGCAAATAAGCATTGAATTATAATTTTAGTTTGTAGTGCTATATTATTTACCAGTTCTGGGGATACTTGTAATTCATGCAGTAGATAATTACAGCATTATGTTCTTTTAAACACCATTAAAAAGAACAGGTGCAGTTTCTGAACACTAAGGACAATAAGCCAATCTGTGTTTAGAGCAGCCTGCGTAGTTTAAAGAATGAGAATGCTATTGATGTAATGAAGACTTTTAAACTGTCGATGACGTTAGTAAACAAAAGGTTGTTTTTAGCTGCCTAGTTAGCAGTCTTTCTTATTCCTTTAACATTTTCTCCCAAAAGCCGCAGACAATTTGTAGAGGAGTGGTTGTATTAAGTCCATATACTGCAGTGAATAACACAGAGAATGCTATTTCCCCATTGTACTTCCAAAATCAAGATAGAACGAGAGAAAAATAATGATGGGGAGTATATGAACAAGATAGCCAGTTCTCATTTTAAAACAACATGGTTAACAAAAATCCATTCTTTAGAGAAAAATCCTATAAGATTCATATATGTATTCTGGACTCATAAATTTATCTTCTGAATTTCTGAATATATACCTCAATGTGATTGTGCTCACAAATAAAGGGTTTTCCAGGAAAGGCAAAATGATCAAGTAGGTAAGTATACATGCAGGAAGGAATTTTGGATTCATGCCCAGATATCAATTCTGCTTATGTTACAAAGATTTCTGTCTGGTTTTTTATGTGTTTCTTTATCTCTCTAGTTTGCAAGTTTTTTTCTGAGCAAAAAGAGTTGATTCAGATCTCTGAGCTGTTTGATTGCATGTATGACTTTTTTTTTAACCAACCTACCAACCAACAAACAAGCAAAACCTTTTTCTTCAGTCTTTCCCTGCCTTGTTCTGTTTTCATGCTGCCCTGTGAGCAATCAGGAGTCTACATCTGGGACAAACTCTTCATGCTGTTTTTTGTTTATTGGTTTGTTTTACTCGATTTAAGTTTTTTTATCAAAACGTTTTTGACTCCCTTCTATCAGGTAATTAGTTAACTAACTAGATTTAGTGTATTTAAACCTTTTTTTGCTGATTTTATTAACAGTCAGAATTATTTTAATCATCTCGGGAGAGGAAATGCGTGCCAACTGGGAAGGTCCTGAGCAGAGCAGAGAGCCCTGCTGCCTCCTGCCCTTCACACTTCCTTTCATTCTAATGTTTGTTGAGCACTTATTATATTCTAGAACCTATTCTAAGAGCACCACATGCGTCGTCTTACTTAATTTTCTCAACAACTCTAAGCTTTGGCATGGGATTTTGAAGATGTCACCAGATTGTGGCATCCAGGATTGAAGCAAAGAATTGTATTTCTCAGTTTGCTTTGCATTCAGGTATGGCCATGTAACAAGATCTTGGCAATGCAGTATGAATGACAGAATTAACTACTGATATGGGCCCTTGAAAAACAGGCGGTGCTTCCCCACACCCTCCTACCCCTCTTCCTCACAGCATGTTGACGTCCCAGGTAACCTTAAGAAGCCACTCATCAAAAATGCAAAACCTTCATAAACTGGGATTCCTTAATGATCATCTGGAGCAAAGGTATAAGTTCTCACACCAATATAATTCTGCTCTTTATTCTCTACCAACCTGGAACCATTTGGGGTTCTTTTAATGAGGAAAGCAAATCCCTATTGTGTTTGTTCATTACACATTATGAGTCTATTTGTTCTATCAGTTAGCTTGTGCTAACTAATAAAGACAAATATTATTATCCCCACTTTTACAGATGATGAAATTGAGACCACGACAGGTTAGGTTACTTGTCTAGGGTTATACAGTTAAAGTGGCAGAAACTTTCTAACTCCAAAATCTTGCTAACAAAATCTGTGTACAAAGACTTCACTCAGTGAAGTGGATATGGGCTGTCTTGACTATAACTGACACTGGAGATTCCTGAGATAAGATTTTCAGATTAACTAGTGATGTATAACCTTCCCATTCAAAAACCCTGACATAGTAATAACAGTCATAATAAAAACAGAAGGCACCATTTCTATTCCATTACTGTGGCTCTAATAACCCAGTAAACAATATCTTTTTCAGTCTATATCCCATGTTAGAAACTCATGTCTTTCTAATGACTTATGACTCCCACATCTTCACACATCCATTAGATCAACAAGCTCTATCTATTCTATTTCCTAAACAGATCTCATATGTATGCCTTTCTTCTGTGAAAATCTTTGTCATTTATTGCCTGGACGTCTCCTGCCTCTAACCTTCTTTATATTTTATATTATCAGCAAATGAACTATTTAACAAGTATGTCAGGGAATGCCATTCACCTGCTCAAATAATCAATGGCTCCATATTGTGGGCTTATCAAGCTGTCTATGATCTTGCTCCTATCTACACATTATTTTCACTTACCTCCATCCTTCCCCTTGAATTTGTGGGCACGAAACTCTAAACTATAACAGATTCAGGGCATTATTAGATTTAATATTCTATATTGGTTACTTGCAATGATAACCTTGGAAATGTGCAGTTATAATAGTACCTGCACCATAGAGTTATTGAGATAGCTAAGAAAACATATACACAGTGTGTAGCAAAGGTTTAAACTGTCTATGCAGGCTAGTGTAGAAGGAAATGACCTGACTAAAATGAAAGCTTGTCAATTATCCACGATCTGAACATCAATTTGTGGCATTCTCTAATATGAAATTCCGGAAATATTTAGGACCTATATATCAAGTTCTTTAAGAACTTATGATACTTTGTGTATGTGAAAGATTTATACTCATCCACAGGGTAAAATTATAATGTAAGATAGTTCATTACACAGTACTAAAATAATTCTACAAATATTTAGTAAGCATCTACTATGTCTTTTTGAAAATTAGTATATGTGCTGTGATTTAGCAATCCCACTTCTGACCATATATTACAGTAGAATCTCCACATATCAGCGGCATGGGGCAGCACGTTCCCTATGACATACTGTGTGGTGGGGGGTTTGGCGATGGTTCTGGGGCACATCGCTAGGAAATAGATGGAAAGTATGGTGGCCGCAGAGTGTAAAATATATCTTGCAACAATTAAAAGTCACACTTTATAGGGAGAGAAAAATCCATGAACCTTAAAAACATATTTGATGGTAAAAAGTAACAGACAAAACGCATAGTATAGTTAATACAAATTAAATATGTATACTTGAACATCATTACATATTTTACAATAACACATACACATTTAAGGATAGTTATCAAACCCAGTAGAGTAGTTACCTCTGTTGGGGAGGGGAATGAAGGATAAAGAATAAATAAGGGCAAAATTTATGCTTACATAAAATGAGACAGGGTCCTGGCTTAGGAAAAAAAGATAGCTATGAAATAGTGTGTATGCTCAGCTTAAATCTCTGTACCGAAGTTGCACAAAAACCAAACCAGACAGATAAAACCAAAAACGAACAAAAAACACCTACTCTGTTTCTTTCATCTTGAGATCGGGAATAAAATAGTGAAAAAGAGCCATTGTCCCACTAGGGATTTTTCTCTCCATAAATAAGTGAAAAAATAAATAAATAGGAAAATATTGAGTAAGCACAAGCACTGTGAAATGATTCGGAGTGTAATGGGATAGAGTGATGTCCTGGGACTGCAGTGGGCAGGGAGCCCTGAGAAAGCCGCCCTGGGGAGGTGATCTTGGAACTGAGAGAAGAATGGCTGAACTAACCGTGCGCAGCTGTGCACAGGATGTGTATTCCAGGCAGAGTACAGGCGTCTTGGCTTGGCATAAAAGGGATAACAAAGGTCAGTATCGTGACAGCATCATGAGTTAGTAGAGAGTGTTAAAACAGGAATGTGTTAGTCATAGGAAACAGATTTGGATTATAGCCTCAGTGAAAAGGAAAGCAGGAAAGAAAAAAAAATTAGATTTTACAAAATAAACATCCTGACTGCTGTGTGGAGAATGAATTCAAGGGCAGAGGAGTTTAGAATAGAATGAGTTAGATCAATTATGATGCTACAGCTATAATTACAATTGCAGGAAGATGTGCTTTTAGGTTAGGCAATGGTGAGAAGACTAGGGTTTGAAAGACCTCTAGAGGAGGCTCCAGAGACAGGCAAGGGTCACACAAACCAAGTAGGCTCGATGGGGGACATTTTTTTATCCCAGAGCAAATGGGTGAAAATGAAATTACTTGATCTGATTTATAAAATAATAGCCTACATTTTAACCCGTGCTTGTTTAGAAGGCCATTTAATTTTCATAATGTTCACAAATTAAGTATATGAGCAATAATGAAGTGTCAGCATTTGATGTAGCTGATACTGAAGAGCTGGAACATGTGATAACAAATGCATTCGCGAACTAATTCTTGAGAGATGCTATGCAACATTCTCAATTTAGGTTAAGAATTGGTAATGCTGCCATTCTAGAATTTTTAAATAATAGATTTTTAATGGTATACATTTTGTTAAAAGCTCTACATTAGCCACTTTATGAAAATGATTCTGGGAATTTCCCCTCTTTTGGTTATGCTCTGGTGCTTTTTTCATTTGTTAGCAGAATTTGGAGTTCATGAGTTTTAGTACTATGAAAATGATACTTCTTTTCCAAAGTTTTTAGAAATTTCTTATTTTTAGTACAGTGGTTGGATTAATTATGGTATATGTCTATAAATGAGCAGCAGAAACCACTTTCAGAAATTAACACAATATTGTAGAAGTAACCAGAAAACATAATTATGTATATTTCATGTTCCATGGAGATAACAATTGTCATTCCAATTACAAATATATTTACATTTAATCAAATGATGAATGATACTTATATCTGACTCTTTGATTCCATATTATAGACTCAGACTAAACTGGAACATAAATGTATTCATCTCAAATCATGATTTTTGGAAAGGGGTAGATTATAAATCATAAATAAATGAATAATTGTTTCTGCCTTAGTTTATATTCCTCATATCATTTGAATATTGCAGGATATTTGCAATACAAGTGAAAGGTCAGAATAGAACAGAGTATATATCATTATATCTTATATGGGCTAAAATGTCTGAATATTTATCTAATGCTATAATCTTTACATAAAGATCTAAATATGTAAAATAATGCAAACATTACTATAGTAGCTAACTTCTTGTGGAATAAACTTATCTTACCATGAATTGTACTTAAAATTTAGTCTAGAAATGATGAGACTGACATGTACGTGTGTGTGTGTGTGTGTGTGTGTAGTCAACACGTTCTATTTATCCCATAACAGTAAGAAGCACATGCCCTGATTTCTTATTTTTCTAATGATGAAACAAATATTCCAAGAGAGAATTCTAATATAGTGCAATAATATTAAGACAGTATTATTATCCAAAATCTCTAGAACATTATAATGTTATCATTTATTAAATTTTTCTTTAGCTTTTGTTTGAAAAAAGAAAATTACTCAGTAGATCTGATTTAGAGTTTTCAAAAAATTGACTGAATTAGCAATGTACTTAAAGGTCTAACAAGCACTGCTTAACAAAACCACCATCTCTTTGGATATGTACTTAGCCACTGCAACTTATCTACTCAGTTCCTGTCACATGAGTTCCTTCTTTTCTATTCCCATTGGCAATACACTAATTACAGTTTTTATTTGTACTCAATTATTGCAGTATACTGCTCACCTTCCTTCCTGCCTTCCCTCTGAATACTCTCATCCATCAAAATCTTTAACTTCCTAAAATAATGCTTTGATAATTATTGTCTTCACTGAAATTTAAATTGATATGAGTTTACAATTTAAACATATTCATACATTTTTCTCTTCTCCATCATCTAATTCATTTTCTCATGTACATAACCATTTTTCTTATATTAGTAGTCTGCATGAGTCTTGTAATTTGAGGGGAATCATTATTCTTATCTCAATTTTTATTTAAAAATAAATTTTACAGGACACCTTTCCAAAGTTCTAGTAGGAAGCAAATTTAAACCTAGAAGAGCTATGGGAGGAGTGTGTACGTGGGAAAATCATGATCACCAGTTATTGACCACTTATTATATAGAAGGAATTTGTTAAACATTTCAAAATTGACAATTCATTTAATTAAATTGAGCACAAATAAATTATATAAAATGCTTATAAAAGGGCTAGGCTATAGTGAATATTCAATCAAATTGAGCTATTATAAATTCTTATAATATTCTGGATTAATAGGTATTACTTTTTTCCCAATTTGTAGTTAAATGAAGGTATAATGTAGCTACGTGTCTTGCCCATGATCAGGCAATGAATGATGACTGAACCAAGATTTGAACATGGCCCTTTCTGAACAAAAGTTCCTGTTTTTAATTTCTAGACTCCACTCTGAAGGAGATTTGGGGGGGAAAGGGCAGCAGTGAGATTTTTATGGCCCATAGCAATATGATTTTTTCTCAGGAAGCCATGAAGTCCAATTATAGATGGAAAGATAGAAGACAGTAAATAAGGGTGCCATATAGTCAGGTTTTCTTTCTTTCTTTCTTTCTTTCTTTCTTTCTTTCTTTCTTTCTTTCTTTCTTTCTTTCTTTCTTTTTCTTTCTTTCTTTCTCTCTTTCCTTCCTTCCTTCCTTCCTTCCTTCTTTCTTTCTACCTCCCATTGCTGTGTGAAGGAAAAATTGAAATGACCTGAGATTGGAGGCAGGCAGAAAATATATCCCAACTGAATACAGGGATATTCTCTCAGGTGAGAATTTTAGACTTGGAATCAAGGGAAAAGAAGGCCTGAAAATGTGTGCAGCATGAGATTAGGGGAGGGGGAGAGAGAGAGAGAGAGAGAGACAGTGAGAGGGAGTGAGAGGGAGCAGGTACAATACAAGAATTGTCTAGTGTGACCATAGAGGCAGAAAGAACATCAGGGGAATGTGAGATCATAGAAATCCAGAAGAGAGAGTTTTGAGAAAGAATAGAAGACAGCATAACTTTTAAAATAAATATTTCCAGGTCGACAAGGAATAAAGAACCACTGATTCTGGCAAGCAGCTGGTTGTTAAGATTGATGGACGAAGGTAGCACAATGGGAGTGGTGGACACGCTGCAATGTCCAGCAGGCTGGACAATGGGTGGGAGAGTGGAAACTACTCTAAAGGAGGAGAGAGAAAAGAAGCAAATACTTATTAAATATCTACCATGTGGTAGGTACTTTATATATGCTGGATCTCACAACTATCACTACTCCGCTCTCATTTTCCATCTTCAGATGATGTGATCTGGCTTTAGGGAAATTAAGAAAATACTTCACAGTTACTGCATGGTAGATCCCCACCAGACCAAACACATTTCTAGTATTGTGAGAATCTTTACTCAATGAAGACAGCTAAATATGAGTAAGATATTATTTGAGATGAATGAGTTATTGCAGAAGTAAAAAGCCAAAGCCTTAAATTATTTAATTCTCAGTTCAAAAGTCACCTTCCAGGTATGAAGCAAAAAATATCAGGATGCACGTGTGAATCAGAAAATGATTTGGTAGTCCATCCCAGATGAGAGAATTGTAGGGAAACTCAGAGAGCTAAGATGCTAGTCAGTTTTCACGCTTTGTCCACTGTGTTGAGCCTGGATGCAGGTGGTGGTCGGGGGCGGGGGGTCAGCAACAGAACCCCTGTTAAGCTTTGGGATCAGTGCAAAAGGGGACCAGCAACCCACCTGCACACTTGCAGTGCCAAGGCTGCGTGTAACTTTGCAGAGATAGCAACAACAGAGACAGCTGGGCTTCCGAAAGATTGACAAAACACCCAAGTCCTTCTCTGGATTCAGAGCGTCAAAGGAAGGGCCATGGATCTTACTGACCTGAATGTAAGGATGAGGGAGATGCAGAGTGGCCTGTATACATTTGTCATCCAGAGTCTGAGTCCAGCTTACACCCTAATGGTGGCAGCAGGGACAGGCAAACAAAGTTGGAGTTCCACAAAAAAGCTAGTCACATTTGAGAGGGACTTAGAACACCCATGTTGGGTTTAAAATCAACACAAAGCAGACGGAGAGGAGAAACCCTGCGAGGGGATTTTGTAACTAAACGCAATGAAAGTCCAGACCAGATTTTAACTTTAGATCTAGAAAGAATGTACCGTAAAGGGCTTAGATTCAGTTTCTGTGTTCGATAAAATAGAAGAGTGTCAGAAGAATTCTTCATAGAAAAAAAATGACTTTTTACCCCATATCAAAGGCTGTGACTTTCAAACTCATACTGACTGTCGCTTATTTTATTTATTTCTTGTATGTGTAAAAAATTCTATTGAATCATTTGCTAGTGAAGAGCATTAGAAGGAAAGGTGAGTAGGGGGACTTGGGGGAAGCCGTAAACATTTTCATGTCACTGTAGAAAAGGAGAGAAGGAGGCTAATTTGTGGCTGAGTGATATTTAGAGTTTGTTTAAGTAATGTTGAGACAATATAGCAGATGGCATAAATCCACACAGTTAAGATGTTCTCCAGGCAGTGTTTAATGTGACCTCTTTTTCATAGGCCCGATATTATATTTATTGTAAACTAGTATTGGATATTCATTATGTTGAGCCAAAGGGCTACCCCAAGAGTAAAACACAATCCTTGCCGCTCTCTGAGGGTCTTTCTGTCAACTAGAAAAAAGAGACACATAAGCAAATAAATATGATAAAATATAATACATCCTAATTGAGAAATATGGAATTCAGAGAGACGATTTATAACTTTGTTGGAGAGAAAGGGGGTTAAGAAAAGTTTTTAGGAAAGGAGATAACATTTCAACGGAGTTTTATAAGATGTTCAGAAATATATCTAATAAATAAGGAGAGGAGATAGGGTAAAACATTTTAAGAAAAGGACAGCCAAGGTGCATTAAGTGTTTTTTATTTTGTTTTGCATTATCATAAGAATTTCTCTACTTTAACTTTATTTCTCTCAAATATTGTTTGTATTTAAGTGATCCTATACAAACATTTTTCATTAATGTTCAAAATAATCTTGTTTTTCCTTTCCAATATACTTATATTGTTAGTCTAAACATAAACATTCTTTTAAAGATTCTTACAAAAATATACAAAATCTACACACTATATATGATATTATTGTCAATAATATATGTTTATTGTTGGCAAGTGGTGTCATTTGACATGAAAATGTAATTTATCTGAGATGACTGTTTACTTAACCACATTGTATAAAAATGTGCCACACGCAGAATCATATTTTTGCATATAAACCTATTATTAACTTAATCTTAACACAAGCATAAAAATTAACTTTAAACAAATGGTTAATTTTATTTACTAAACCCAGAAATTTTAGGATGCGAAATAACTTAATTCTGACATTTCTCAACATCACAACAAACCTTTTATAAAATAAAATGGTGAAATGAAAGCTGTAGAATATGTTTTCAAACTTGGCGAGATGAAGTGAACTGTATTTCAAAATAACACTTAACCGTTAAACTAGCCTCACAATTCAGGGATACCAGAATTAGCATTCCATGGATTCATTCATGAGAAAGTACTGGTGGCCTCTTTGCCCGCATAGTGTAAAGCTATTCATACCAGCAGCTCAAGATACTCAAGTTTGCCAAGTTTCACAGGTGCTGCCTGCAGAGAACGGCCCAATAGTCTGCCACTGCTCCCTTGCAGAAGACACATCTCTATTCACAAGAAAGAAAAAACTTATAAACAACAGAGAGGCTATTTTTTAACATCTTTGAAGCCGATTCAGTTTGGAACTTGAGAAGTTGTACCTCCTCTTAACAACAGGTGCAGAATGATACACTGACTCTCTCATAAACATTCTTGAAAGAATCCCTTGGCTTTAGAATTTTAATGCCTTGTCTCTTTAAATGAGACCTGTTTTCATAGATCTTCAATTTAAATGTTAGACTCTTGCAGACTGTCCCTAATTTATTTTACTAATGAAAATATCAAATGTCAATTGATTTGTATTTCTTCTGCAACTTTTGCCATTAAGATATTAATATATTTTATAGATTTTATGCTTCTCACATAAAGAGAAAAAGATCCCTTTCTCTTCATCAATACTAAATTGCTATAATTCTTGGTTATTTTCCCAGTAATGAAGATGATTTTATGTCTAGGATTTAAATCCACATTCTATTATTTGAGACCCTCCTGTTTGGAGGTGGTTGTCTGCAGGGTAGTCCAGAGGAAGTTGAATTAAACTGGGGCTCAATTCTATCACCATTTCCTGGTGGTGATAAATTTAGAATTAGATTTCTGTATAACCTTTGGAATACCACTTATTATTTTAATTTTCATTTTCCCTATCTGTAAAACAGAATGATAAAGCCTGACTTGTATATCTCAGAGAGTTAATGTGAGGATCAAATGAAATATCAGTTATGAAATATATGAATAAAAATTTTAAAAAGTAAGAAGTAAATACAAAAGGTAAATATAAAGAGTGAATATAAAAAGGAAAATCAAATACAAAATACAAAAAGACTCTTTTCCCAGAAGAAAATGGGAGAAAATCTTTTCAATCCTGTAATTGGCAAAGATTTCTCAGGACTCAAATGAGCTACTTATACATGAAAATTATTTATAAGTTAGACTTCATCAAAATTAAAAAGATCATCTATTGAAAGATGGCAAGCCACATTTTGATTGACCATATTCACAATTCAGAAAGAAAGTAATTGTATAAGAATATGTAAAGAACGATTTCAACCCAAATCTAAGGAAACAAACATCTCAATATAAATGAATAATATATTTGAACAGAAATTTCACGTAACACGATATATGAAAGATCAATAAGCATCTGAAACGATACTTAACATGATTGGTTACGGGGAAAAAATTCAGTGTATTCTAGGCAAAAACTGGAAAACTGCCAAGAATTTAGGTGTCCTTGGAGCTAAGAACAGAGTTAAAAAAAAAAAAAAGTGTTAAATTTTACATATTTGGCTTTGAAAAAAATGATAAGATCATACAATTTTTTTTTTTTTAGTAATTCTATTTTAATGTGTGTATCAATCTTTGTTTTTGTAGAAGATGCCAGGGAAAAGTGTAGCGACCTTGGATGCTAATTTGAGTGAGTTTTTGTTTTTGTTTTAATAATGTTGAGAGGACAACCTCTCAGAAATATTTTTATACTGAGGAAAATATAATTGGAAAATAAAAAAAATGACGATATGGAATCAAGTGCTATTTAGACAATTTAATTATCAAAATGCTCACTTTTTGTTTCAGTAATAAATCTTATTTAGGAAAAAAAAAACAAAAACGAATGACCTTTTCTGAACTAAAGAGATCTGAGATAAAAGGAGAGACTAGAAATAATCCTGGATAACTGCTACTAAGATAAGTTATCTCAAAGGTTGGAAGTCGTTTTTATTTTTCCTTTTTCAGACTTTAGAATTTTGTCTTCAGATTTCTCTGGTATCCAAAGAAAGAAACTGTGGAAATAGAGACTAGTTACCACTTTTCCTCCCTTAAAGTGAAGATGATTTGCAAGAAGTTTTCATAAAAAATTAAAATGTTTTCAAATATATAAAATGCCATAGACATATCTACCGCCATTGAGTGGAGAAAGATAAAAGACAGGGAGCCTATAGGCTTGTCTGGTTATCTTTCTAAAGATTTCTGGCTCAAGGAACAAAGCAAGACTCTCAGCCTCAAGCCAGACGACCTCTAACACCCTGGTATGGCTGGCCAGCCAGACCATATGTCCACTCAGTTCAATGGGGCCAAGCCCAGAGAAGTAATAAAATAGAGAATAAGACAAATGAGAACAGATAGAAAAAACGTTATGCTCCCCAACTTCTGAATGAAAAGGGAAACCGGCCTTCCAGTGGAACTTCTCAAAATGCAAGCCCCTCAGCCATAAATGAGAAACCAGCTGAGCCTTTCCCCAAGGGAGGCTGAGGGAATGTTCTTGCCTACTCACCCCCGCAGGACCAGTAGCCCTTTGTGGATGTGGAAATGATAGTAGAATATCCTCAGAGGGGTGTTTCAACAAGCAACGTCCCTAACACTGAGATAGTCCTCTGCCTGCCCAATGTGTGTTTTTATGAATGTGCCAGGGCCTGAATTTGAAAATATTAAACAACAGAATTGCACGAACACCAACTCATCAGAATGAATATCCGACAGGTGAGAATGGACATCAGCTGCTACGTCACTATGTTTTGGCTCTAGTTGATGAATATCAGTACTGAGGTACACCTGTGATTATTTAAGTCATTTTAGTCAAAAATAAAGGTATTAGCTAGGTAATACCACTTTATCAAGTGCTAACTGTACTACAGAATTTAGAATTACCAGTCTCTAAACAGATACATAATCCGAAACAGTTAATTTCCTGAGAATCACATAGGCATGACTATTTATAACTTTATCAAAGGATATCATGAATAAATTTATGACCTTATTTTCACAAACGTTTATGCAAGGAGCATGATGCATTGTTGGCTTGTTTGGGTATTAATGTCCATCAAAATAAATAAAGGAGTTTTAGGGGGGGGGAAATCCTCACTATTTGTTGTGCAGGATTCTATAAGAGGTACCAGGGAAACAACAAAAAATCTATAGGCATTAGAGTCATCAAAATATATCAAATATATTCCAGGAAATTTCATTATGAATTAATGCCTGTTTAAAAAGCAAATCTTGTTTTTTTTTACCTTTGTCACTAATGTGACTCATAGCTGATAGCTTCCCCAAGTGCTTACAAAAAAAGAATACAATGGTATCCGTAGCATACACATTTAATTCTCTAACATTAACTCACCCTAAAACAAAGTGGAAGTTCTTAGAAAGTAGCTGATTTCAAGTTTGAGGCCTAAGAATTTATGTTGGTCCTGGAATGTTGTTAGTGGACAGATGTGATCACCATCTGCATGGTCCCGTCGGGGATGCTGGTACCCTAAGAGAGTTGCAGCACGATATGCTGTAGCCTTTCCTCTAGATGGTCACTTTACCTCCAATAAAATACTTTATCTTTTGATCATGAAATTTAAAACATTAAATATATTCCTCTACCGTTGCTATTTTTTGTATTACTTTTTTCAGACTATAATTATATTGACTTATAAAACAGATTGCCTTCCATAATTTCCTATAGCCTGAAAAAAACCAAAATAACATTTTTAACCTTCTAAATTTAGAGAAGTCTCACCTGTGAACCTTTTTAAACTTGACAGCTTTCAAAGTGGATATTTTATCACCTTTTCCCATGATGTGTCCATATCCCCATTATCTCTCTGACCACATTTTCTGTTACCAGGCAGCCCAGTGAATAGCCACAGGGAATCCTCACTGTTCCTAGAGCACTCTAGGTGACAGTGCATCTCAGGGCTTTGAACATGCTGTTCAGTCTGCCTGCAATTCTCTTCCTCCAGTAGACACACAGCTTACTGCTCCCTCACTTCCTTCAAATCTTGTCTGACAGCCCTATTTAAAAGTGTGCACACATAGACACACACACACAAACACACACACACATAGCTCTGACATTCCCTTTCCTCCTTTCTGCTTTATTTTTTCCATATCATTATAACCTTCTAAAATAATAGATAAATTCCCTGTTTATTTTCTTTTTCCTTACTAAATCTTTAACTCCAAATTTCCAGGCTATCTACCTATATCTGTCTACATTCCTGTTTATATATGCATTTTATATATAATATTCACATTATTTTGTAGGCTGATGCACCTCTTCTGCCTATAAATGCCATTAAATATTTTTTTGTTGAATGAAACTATAAATGGTGACAAGTTCTTAGTAACTTTAATGTTTTATTCTTTCTTCTTTAATAAGGCATTTAAAACTAAAAATTTTATTTCAAGCCTAGAATTTGTCATGTTCTCATAGGTATTGCTATGACAGTGCTCTCTTTTAATTGCTTTCTCTAGAGTTTGAAATTTCCCTTTGAATTTTCTTTGATCCAAGAATTAACTAGGAATAGATTTCTTAATTTCCAACCAGGTAAGAATTTCATTTAAAAAATTGCATTTTAAAATTACACCTTAAATATTTAACCATGCTAAATTATGACAAAAAAAATGGCCTAATCTCTACTTTTTAAAACTTTCAACATTAGGAAATTAATAACTTTGAAATGGGTGTGTTTGTACACTTTCTCCTTGACAGTCTATATAGCTCACTTGATTGGTATAATCATAAACCAATTGTTACACATATTTGAGTCTATTTCTAGACATTGTAGTATTTTCTACAGTATTTAAATTACTATAGCATCATCATTACGTTCGAAGAATTTTTTGAGTTCTAATAAATGATGAGATTTTACATATATAAACCAGCTTCATTTTTCATAATAATTCTTTAAGGAAAGTACTTGTTTTAGGTAGGAAATTGAGATAAAGAGAGATAAAGTAATTGGCAGTGGCTACTCAGTCATATAGCCAGGCTATTCCTAAAACAATATTTTATTTCTCTAGAGTAGATTTTAATATGTGGTAACACTAATCTACTATCATTATCACTTTTTAAAAATACTATTTACTACTTTTGTTCACTTGTTTTTTCCAGATAAATTTTGGTTAATGATTCATTATATTAATAATTAATTGTTGAAAATATTAATTTGAGTAAGATAATATCTTTATAAGATTTTTTCTATTCAGAAACATGATTAATCTCTGCTTTTATTCAAAAATTTCCTTAAGATTCTAAATAGTTTTATTTTCTTAGCTATACCATATATTTTGACATTCTTGTGAATGAGGTCTTCTTTTCTATCCTATTTTCTTACTGGATTTTGCCCTTATATTAGTAGGATAAATTATGTGTGTGCATGTAAAATATACACATATCTACAAGTCTGTGCATGAAAATGTATTTCTTTGTACTTTTGATATATTCATTTGTTAATTTTTAATTATATTTGATGTAAATCAAAGGTTTTTTGCCAACTTTATATTTAACAACAGTATTAAAATCAAAGTCCCAACTATGCAACAGGATTGGGACCTACTTAAAAAAAAATTGTGTGATTGACTAGTTTGCTGCCTGAGTACTATTTATCAGCCAAACTTTGGATTCTGGTTTTGTTTCTACAATGACATTTTGTATGAGGCAAAGTCCTTGGATTAAAATAAAAACTTAGTGAAAAATAAATAAACAAAACCCCTCCATGCTGCTGTTGGTGTGTGCAAAGTGAAAGGCTGAATGACCCAAAGGACAGATTTCACACAGAAGGCGGGGCCGAGTGCCCTCTGTGAGAGGAGGTGGGGCTGACACACACTCCTTGAGAGGAGGTGGGGCCGGGTGCCCTGAGTGATAGGAGGCTGGGTAGTGTGGCCTGCATGAGAGGAGGGGCGCTGCGTGCTCTGCCTGAGAGGAGGCAGGGACGGGTGCCCTGCGTGAGAGGAGGCTGGGTAGTGTGGCCTGCGTGAGAGTAGCGGTGCTGCGTGCCCTGCATGAGAGGAGGCGGGGCCACGTGCCCTGTGAGACAGGAGGTGGGGCCAGGTGCCCTTCGTGAGAGGAGGTGGGGCTGGCCCCTACTGCCTGAGAAGGGGGCCGCCCCACCCCCTGTGAAAAGAGGCGGGAAAGCCCTGTCCTGCATGAGACAGGTCGGGGCCACCAACCCTGCATGAGAGGAGGGGCGCTGCATACCCTGCGTGAGAGGAGGCGGGGCCGCGGGCACTGTGTGAAAGGAGGAGCACTGCGTTCCCTGCGTGTGGAGGCGGGGCCGCATGCCCTGTGTGAGAGGAAGGGCATTGCGTGCCCTGCTTGAGAGGAGGCGGGGCCGCGTCCCCTGCGTGATAGGAGTGGCACTTCGTGCCCTGCATGAGAGGAGGGGCATTGCATTTATTGCGTGAGAGGAGGAGCGCTGCGTTAATTGCGTGAGAGGTGGGGCGGTGCGTTCATTGCGTGAGAGGAGGGGCACTGTGTGCCCTGCATGACAGGAGGGGCGATGCGAGGAGGGGCACTGCATTCACTGAGTGAGAGGAGGGGCGCTGCATGGTCTGCATAAGAGGAGGGGATGTGTTCGCCCCATCAGAGGAGGGGCGCTACATGCCCTGCGTGAGAGGAGGGGCACTGTGTGCCCCGCGTGAGAGGCGGGTCAGGATGCCTTGCGTGAGAGGCGGGGCCATGTGCCCTGCATGAGAGAAGGGGGGCCCGCCCCACCCCACGTCAGAAGAGGCAGGCAACCCCTTGGCCTGAGTGAGAGGAATTAATTATTTTTTGCCATGGATCAGTGTTTGGTGTGTGTGTGAATACTCATCACCAAATCAAAGGTCCCCTAGGTTTTTTTCTAGAATCTTTATAGTTTTGCATTTTAAATCTGAGGACTATTTTGAGTGAATTTTTTGTGGAAGTTGTAAAGTTCATGTCTACACTTATTTCATTACATGTTTTCCACTTAATTCTTCCTGCCCTCACCCTTTTTCTAGAAGACAAAGGGTCGCAAGCCCCATCTCACTTTGAATTTCCAAATCCTGGCACTGAATATTCTAACTCGGACTTTAACTGGTTCTGCAGCATGGCCAGGAGGGGGCGCTTGCGACCTCACTGTGAGCTCTGAGGGCTGCTGTGCGGGTGATGGCCAGCAGGGGGCGGAGTGCACATCATGTCCTGTGGCACCACGCCTGGCATGAGAGGAGGCGGGGCTGCCGGGTGGTGGGTGAAGGGGGCGTGGCCGAGAAGTCCTGTGTGCAGAAGGTGGGGCTGCTGCGCCCTGCATGAGAGGAGGCGGGGCCACATACCCTGTGTGAGAGGAGGGGTGGCCGCATGCCCTGCGTGAGAGGAGGGGCACTGCGTGCCCTGCATGAGAGGAGAGGTGATGCAGTCACTGCGTGAGAGGAGGCAGAACCGCGTCCCCTGCGTGAGAGGAGGCGTGGCGGCGTGTCCTGCATTTGAGGATGCGTGAGAGGAAGAGGGGCTGCGCGCCCTGCGTGAGAGGACAGGGCTGCCCCACCCAGCATGAGAGGATGGGAGGCCACGTGCCTTGCGTGGGAGGAGGCGGGGCCGCCACGCCCTGCGTCAGAGGCCGCAGTTTCCCTCCTTTAGTGCAGACGCGTAGGTGCCATGTCACTTGGAACTACCGCGTCCCTGCCAGTGATTCAGACCTTCCTGTTCTCAGACAAGAGGCCCCAAGACCGAGTGAGGCCTGCCCATCCCCAGACCTGAGGCTATAGGGACTGAGACCTTCCTGTAGCCAGAACTGAGGCCCCGAGGGTGAGTGAGATCTTCCTGTCCCAGCCCCGGGGGCACTGCCTTCCTGTCCACAGCCACCTGCCGAGGGGCAGCCGGTCCTCAGAGACCCGGGAGGGGCTCCGTGTGGAAATTTGGAAATGGGGAATCCACAGTTTCC
>CAUYRB010036125.1:0-31592 GCA_963574695.1 Propithecus perrieri
CCTCCCCGGGGTAAAAGTGAAGCTTTTATACTTTTGGTTGTGCACGACACACTGGTGGCATATGATACGCTGAGCCCACCATCCCTTTTCCCCCTTTGTCCATTGGTTCCTTTGAAAGTGGAGGATTGTTTTGACCCCTGATTGGGTGGTCCCAAGCCTCAGGATTTTCAATTTTCGCGCCGGGGCCAGTTCTGATCTGCATTTGGGGAGGGGGACTGAGACTTAGGCCTACTCTAGGAAGTTCAGCCTGTCATGGAGTTACTCCCGCCCTGTTTTTTTTTTTGATTAACTATATTGGACTAACAACTAAAAGCAAGCACGGTTACAGAAGCAAATGGCATTAGTTAAAATCAAAGAGAACACATTTTTCTAATCTAAAACAGTTTCTCTTCCACACAAAACAAAGTATATTCTTCTACTATCAATTCCTGCCTTTCAAAATAAACAGTGGTGATTGATGGTGTTGCTGCTAAATCTCCAATGAACGCTGGAATTATTTCTTTGTCCCCCGCTCCGAACCCAACATATCCCTAAACTACCTGTGTCCTCATAGAAGTTTGCACGTTCCCCTAAGAGAGGCAGCTGTCACTTGGTCTTACAGCTAGTCATCTAGGTATCAGCTGCGAGGGCTTCAGGGAAAGAATGGTGTCTTGTTAGTCATTGTATCCCAGAGTCAGTGTGGTGTTTGTCACGAAGTAGGTTCGTGGGGGTGAGGGGTGCAGTAACTGCAGGAATAAAGCCTTTGAGCAGGTGAGAGGAAAGGAAGCCCCAGAACAAGGTAGGAGAGCCGATTTCCTTCGCAATAATTCATAGGACTGTGCAAAGGTACAGGCTGATGAGGGAATATATACATGTCTGAGGGTTTCTATTTCCTCCTTCGAATATGAAGCAAACAGAGAGGAATGTAAAAGATTTGAGGCGTGTGAAGAAGGAGTGAAGTGTTTATATTAGATGGTGGGAAAACTGAAATACTGGAGCAGCTTACTAAGGTTACTGCGTGGCATCGACCGTACGGTCGAGATTTGTGGTCATGAAACTAAAGCAAGAGCAGGTCAACAGAGTCGTGTGTTTCTGTCCAGCAAATGACGAGCTGCTCAAGCGCAGGTGCAGAGCAAATAGAGAATGGATTTAATCAAGATTCTAGACATTTGCTAGATGACGAAGCCCCAGGGGAGAGGACCTGCAAAGTTCATGGCAAGGGCAAGAGGCGATTGCAGTGGTGGACCAGCAACTCTAGTCCGAGTAGGGAGTGAAATGAGAATGTGATAAAGTGCCTGGTAGTGAAACTATGCTAGGACCAAAGGGGTAGAGTCTTTGTTCAGGTCGAAGAATTGTTGGAGTGGAGATCCTCGGGCAAGGGACATAGAGACGGGAGGTGGGGGTCAGATCATGGGACACTGAAGCTAATTTTTACGGATCATGAATTTAGGGTTGATGAAATGCTCCTGTTATGGCCATAGTACTCAAGAGCTTAGGTGGGATGAAAGAAAATAGTTAAAATAAAGAGGTAGAAAAACTGAAATTCTTACATGCAAGATGGATCATTCCATGGTTGTGGAAATCTCAAAGAACGGAGAGGAAAGTTGAGTTTTGAATGGGTGAGGCATTTAATCCTCTCAAAGTTCTGCATAAAATTTCATAATTTTATCTCCACTTTACAGAAGAGGGTACATTGCATAGTTGCCTAAACTCAGGCAGAGAGTAAGTGGTTGAGCTGGGATTTAAACCTAAGTCTCTCTGGCTCCAAGGCTTATTAAATTCTTTCTCTGCCAGTATGTAGTATGTGTCTTCCATTTTTCACTGATGAGACCAAGCAGGAGGGGGCATGACCCATGACATGCTCAAAGAGTGAATTCTAAGCTCAGAAGAGGAAGTAAAAGGCAATGCTGAAATGCTTGGTTGGATGTGGGGGCGGGGGAGAATCAGAAACTAGAAATTCTTAGTCTCATGGATATCATTAATTTCTGGACACTACAGTAGAAATGTGACCTAACTGCTCAGAGGAGTAAGTGAAGCTCTAGAAGTAAAGGTATGTAATTGAGCCATAGACTGTGAGAGCAATGAGGGACCTTAGTAAATAGTTTGTTCTACTCATTTTCTGCTTAGAGAACTGACACTCGGAAAAGGTAAGTGACTTGCCTAAAATCACAAAGCTAGGTAGTGAGGTCTAACCCAGGTCATACAGGACTGCTGTCCCTTCACATCACATGGACTGTGTTTCTTTCCTCTCACTCCAAGAGGATTTAAATCGGAATTCTTGAGACCGTATGTCCTTTCTTAGATAATAGCTGCCCACAATTAAGTCTGCTTTGCTCAGGGGTCTTCTCCAAGGTGCATTTGGCACGGTTGGTACTCAGGTGGCCCCTTCTGGCTAGACGTTGCCTGTCTCTGATGCAGGAAACACCTCCCCCACAGAAGTTGTGACTATAACTTGCTCTAAACCTGTGGGCAGAGCTTGCCAGAGGCAAGAGTCCTCTGCCTGCTGAGATCCTTCCCTGACTCTCTTGAAACACTGGAAGGTCAGGTAGCTGTCGCCAAGAAAGAGTCCTAATCATGGAGCACTAAAATAGGAGCCAAGAGAGGACCCTCACCACTGGCACGTGAGTGGCCTTCATTTCCTCAGTGAAGTCAGATTCGGCAGGTGGGTGTATTCCTGCACCTTCCAGCTCGTGCTTCTGTGGTTGGGAGAAAGAACTGGCTTAGAGAAGCAGAGATGAATTAGTAAATGACTTGCTTTTCCACAAGCTTGCTTCAGGGATACTAGATCAAGCCTCATCGACATTAATAAACAATGTGTTAAGCATCCTTTGGCTTGAAGACATCAGCTTTCTAAAACGAGGGCCATTAAGGCAAGTGGCTGCATAGGGCTTCATAAATTATGAATTTACTAGTCATGGATGAATACAAACAACCCTGCAATCAGGAGACAGCTGGTAATTAGAAGCAGCTCTTCTTTTGATTCAATTAACCACCTGAAGAAATTAGGTTGTGATTTAGATTTGTGTTCAAAGCCATAGTCCCCTTTAAAAAAAGGAAAAAGAATAACAATTGCAAAGTATTGAACATCTTTTCCAGCTTCACAGTAGAGCAGTTCTTTCCACTATTGGTTAAAAATCAATAAATTAAAAGAAAATGACCCATCATGTGTTATTGCTGTGACTAATGCCATTGATCAGCTCAGGAGAGAGGACGAGGCAGAGTATCTTTCATTTCTGAAATCTGATCTTCCTCACTGTTGGAGACAGCCTCCTGCTCTAACAGATTTGACAAACAGGGAACCCAAGATTGGGAGGCTGGCCAGTGATGGCCCAGTGAGTAGGTAGCAGGCCAAAGGTTGAAACACAGAGGTCCTCATTGTCCAAGCTGCTGCTCCTGCCTATAGCACATGACCCCCACAGATGTGCAAAAATCAGGAGGAAATTCACCAATTAACTCTTCCCTGTTGGATCCGGTTGTCCACTCTGAGCTTCCAACCCTGCAGGAAGGTTAGATAGAAGCAGAATGTGCTCCTCCACCTCCACCCTGACAAGACGGATGCTTTAATAAAACCTAGGAAATGTGGTCAACATCCCAGAAGAAACGTGTTGCCTAGCAGCAGTGACCTTTAAAGAAAGGTCAAATATTAGATTTTTTCCTAAAGATTTTTTAGGATATTGGGAGTCAAGTTTCCTGATGATTTATCTAAATATGGTACTGAGAAGATACCAGTTGCATTATTAGAAGGAGCCTTTGTATACTCAGCCTCCAAAGATAAATATTAATAATAATGTCCAACATTTACTTGGTGTATTGTTTCACAATGTAAGGTACATATACGATGCCACAGATGATATGCAAAGTGATTTCAGGTCTTATCTGAAGAATATTTACTATTTTTAAGGTTATATAATAGTTTAAATATGTGTTTGAAACATAGGCCAGGTGAGGTGGCTCATGCCTGTAATCCTAACACTCTGGGAGGCTGAGGTAGGAGAGGATAACTTGAAGCCAGGAGTTTGAGGTTGCAGTGAGCTGTGATGACACCACTACACTCTAGCTCTGGTGACAGAGAGAGAAGCAGTCTCAAAAAAAAAAAAAGGAAAAAGCAAAGAAAGAAAAAGAAAACATAACCAGCTCTCCATTCATTAGAATGAATGAATATAGTTGCTTAGGATGAAACTAAGCTTTAAGAAATGATTTAAATAAAGTCAATTTTTAAAATTAGGTAAGTAAGAGTTAGTACTCAAATACGGCTGACATTTTGCAAGTAATAATTTGGTGTATGTTATGTTCCAGGCATTTCGTAAAGGATTGTAATCTCTCCTTCATCCTTTGTTTCTCTGGAAACTCAATTTAATCGTATCTGTGAGTTAATGTAACTGAACCTACTTGGGTTTTGTTTTGTTTTCTGAACACTTTACCCTTCAAACTAAATCTTCTTGGGATTTGGGGTTTGTAGGATTATCGACAGAAATTCTCCTGCTTTAAACTGAAAGCTTTGGAACTCTTTCAGTGTTGTGATAGAGCCAGCTCATACCAATTTGTGTGCGCAGATTGTACACATTTCTTCCCAACTTTACATTCAGAAACAGCACATTGGTAGCCAAAATTAGCCATCACAAGAGTATTTACACCACAGATATTGGCAAATGCTATAAATTAGAAACCAGGTGTGGTGGTGTGGCCTGTAGTGCCAGCTACTTGGAAGGCTGAGGCAGGAGAATCTCTTGAGCACAGGAGTTGGAGGCCAGCCTGGGCAACATAGCAAGACTCCATCTCAAAAAAAAAAAAATGTTAAATTACAATTTGGATTTGCTTTTTCTGGAGCCCCAGTTGTTAAATATTAATATTTTCTAAAATAAAACTGTATGCAACCTCATTTTAAAGTCTACCTGCAATGAATCGCTGGGTCCCTACACAACGAGAAACACCCACCTAAACATCTGCTATAAATCTAATAGCAGCACAATATAGCATGGGATAGGATCTTCATAAAGGGATAGGATTTTTAGGTGTTTCCTTTTGTAAATCTCTTCTTCCAGTCAAAATGTCTACTTATATTACATGGCCAAAAGTGGGCCAGTAACTTTTGAAAGAGATGCCTGGATAGTACATTTCCCAATTAACATTAGCAAATCAGTCTGCTCTCTACCCTTTTACGCTACACAACACTCCTAACACACCGTATGTAAATTAAATCTAACTCACAGCAAGCTAGCACCAAAACAGGAAAGAAGGGAGATGTTGCAAGAAGGCAATGAGCACGCTGAAGGTGGTGTGGAGGGGGAGGGGAATAATGTTGCTAGGTAACCACCCCCAGGAGTTAATTCACATGTATACAAATGAGCTCCTCAGGTTTTCCTTAGCACCAGCAGGCCCTCTTGCGAAGTATCTGTGGGGGTCCCCAGTGGTCAGCCTGATTGGCCATACCCTCTATAGATTAGAATTCCAGAAGATGTGTAAGCATTCTGCTGCCCTTTTAGATTTATATTTGCTGCTTCCCACTTGACAAATACTACAATCTTGCAAGAGTAAAGCTCATTACAGCAGGGCTGGCTAATGCCCCAGTGGACATTTCATCACTAATTTCAAGCACACACCATTGACTAATGGATTACACCTTGTTTGTGGGGAGGGTGATCAGACAGCACTGACTCCAAGCTAAGAAAATCACAAGTCTTGCTGGGATTTGCCATTGCAGGAAGTTAGCAACTGCAGGGCCTCGCATCGTACAGGTCCAGGGAATAGACTTCAACATTGTTGTCTGTGTGAGAGGTGCATTGCTCAGAAGTGATCAGCTCCTTCACAGATGAAAAAGGCAAGGCCTTAGAGAAGACGACTTCTCTAGGTTGTTTAGCTAGCTCATAGCAGAGCAAGGATTACACCCCAGGTCTCTGGATCATAATCTTTCTAATACACTAAACTGCCTCCCATATATTACTGATAATAACAATAAAACAATAACAATAAAAATGGTGCTATTGAACATTTCCTATGTGCCAGGCTCTGCGTACTGAGTTATTTACATACATTTTCTCATTTCTAAACATGATGAATGGAATAAGCTACTGGCCCTGTGGGGCCTGGGTCAATAACATGTTGGCCAAGTCATGAGAAAAGATTTAGCAGTTTTAAGAAGTCTTAGTGTGAAGTGCAGTAGGACTGGATGCTTCTCCCTGCTTCAAAGCACAATATAGACTTCTCCCTGATGCTTAATCATTCTGCCCCCAGGGAGGCTGATCTATTTCCACTCACAGAGCTTTTCAGGTTAGGATTGCATTCAGGTGCATGTAGTCCAGAAGTCCAACTACTGTGCTTGATCAAGTAAGGGCTTTGTTTTTCTCTCTAAACAAAAAGTCTAGAGCTGGTGCAGTGGATTGGGAAAAACATCCAAGACTAGAATCCCTCTAACCTTCTTCTCCAACATCCTTTGCATGAAGTATTCATCCTTACGGTTGCAAGATGGCATCATGATTATGTTCAGGTAGGAAAAAGGGAGACAGTCAATTGACAAAAAATACATGCCTATGGAGTCTTTCTTTTCATTGGGAAAATAATAGCTTTGCATGAAGCCCTATCAGTGGAATTTCAGATTTATGTCACATGGTATTGCTAGGAAGCCTGAGAAGTTAAGTGGGGAAGGAGCACCTGTTATCCTGAAAAAGGCCCAGGTTATATTAGTAAGAAAGAAGGAGAATATGGATATTAAGACAGTGTCTACTCAAAGACTGGAGTTCCTCCCTGGACCCCTGACTGTGTATTGCTGAATCCTTCTCTAGAGGCCAGAGTTACCTGTCCTGCTGTAGTCTTAGTTCCTGAGTAATGCCTTCTCTAGTTCTCTTCTCTGATTCAGGACTCCCCCAGACAAATAAACCTACCATATCTTACCTCTCTATGAGCCTTGGTCAAAACCCCAAATAGAAGTCCCTTGTTAATCCTAGAGTCTCCCACACTGTGAGCACCATACTATTTGTGCTTCGCCAACGCCAAGCCTCACTCTTCCTTCCTCCCAACACTTTTGGAAGCTTCTATATCCACAAAGACTTCACTGATTATTGCCTCCACCTCCATGCCCTTCCCTGACCCTCTCAAGTGAGGGTACTTTTTCTCCTACACATAGTGAAGGTCTGAAGGTCAGGGGACTACCAGATGAGTTCTCGCTCACCATTCAAATGAGACATAAAGGTTCTCATACTTTGGGCCCGTTCTGAGAGCGTCATGCCTTCTCCAGATCACCTCATCCAAATCTTCAAATATTTCTCTTTCTAAATCCCTGTCATCTGGCCAGAACCGCCGTCCAGAAATTGAAGTAGAACCTTATTACTTCAGATAATCTCCCCTTCCAAGATGAGTGGACAAAGAGATACACTGTTCAAAATCCTGCCCACTAGAAAGATGTCCCTTTCTCACTATTTTCATGTTGAAATGCTTTAATTGCCCACTTCTGGTGGAAGCTGACAAGTCAAGTAGGAACATCTGTGAACAGGATCAAGTTAGGTTTTTAAAAACTCTTCGGTCATTGGGAGTTCTCCGCACAGTCACAAATATAGGCTGAAGGAAAGACAGAGCTGTGGCAGGAGAAGGCACCTTGGGAGCGGGAACCACGTAGAACTGCAAACACTATTGTGTCTTCAGGGCGTACTCTACTCAGACCTAATCCTACAACTACTTCTCATGCTTGATGGCTGAAGCCTGACTTCCTGGCTGGGTGGATCAGACGGCATTCAGTTCATGACCATGCATTTAGATCAAATCCCAGTAGCAAGTCAAGAGCTGTTTCTCAAAGGAGAGTAGTTACTTGCTTAAGGGAGCATGACCTTCCTTTATAACCTTAGGGTCTTTGTTGTGATCTTCCTGTCCAGAGCTGACATGAATTTTATATGCATTCTGATCTGCCATAGGTACTCCAGAAACCATTGAATATTCTGAGCCAAATGAGAAAAATAGAAGCAGCCCCACTGGAGAGTCATATCTTATTCTGGGCTCCACACAAAGCTGATAGCTCTGGGAGCCACCTGGTAAATTGGTCCAAACAGGACACTCAATATCCAAAGAAGTTCACCATGCACCATGCCTCTTTTTATGGTGATAAGAGACACAGTATTCAGCAATATGTGTTTTCTATTGGGAAAGATAATAGCTTAATAATCCTC
Organism: Propithecus perrieri; assembly: GCA_963574695.1. NCBI lineage: Eukaryota > Metazoa > Chordata > Mammalia > Primates > Indriidae > Propithecus > Propithecus perrieri. Next base: position 8,133 of record CAUYRB010036125.1, read on the forward strand.
AGGCCGCTGGAACTCCAGAAACATTACAAATGTTATTTTGCGATATCCGTGATTCACAAGTCTTACTAGGATAACTAGAGAACCTGCTACTTCTGTCAGCACAGTGTCATTAGTGCAGGCATTAGTGGTACATACAGCAGAAGGAGGATTTATTATAGTATTTACAGACTAGTTGGTGGCACAGAGTCAGGGAATTAACATTTCCCTGAGGCAAGATGCCAAAGATCTTTTGCTGACCTGCCAGGTGGAAGTAGATATTTCTGGAATTCTCAGTTTACTGAAATGGAGAAATACACCATATTGTGCATATATAAATAAATATATATTTTTTATTTCTGCATATTGTGATATTTTGACATTATCTTGTCTTTTTGTGTTGCTATAATAGCATACCTTCTGTTTATAAGGAACAGAAATTTATCTCTCATGGTTCTGGAGGCTGGAAAGTTCAAGACTGAGGGGCCAACATCTGGCAAGACCTCCTTGCTGCATCGTCCGTAGTGGAAGGGGAAAGAGCAAGAGAGCACAAGAGACAGAGGAAGGAAGGAAAGTGGACTCATCCTTTTATCAGGATAAACTAACTCACCCATTGCTGTGATAACAGCATTAATCCATTCACGAGGGCAGAGCCCTTACAACCTAATCACCACTTAAAGTCCCACCTCTCAATGCTGTTGCACTGGGGATTCAGTTTCTAATACATGAGCTTTGGGGGACATATTTGAATCATAGCAGACATGTTAAAAAACTTTTAGGCTATGGGGAGACTGCACCTCCCTGAGTAGCCAATTCTTAGTGACAGCAAAGGCTCTGGCCCAGAGCATGCCTTTGATATGTAAACTAATCATCCAAAACCATATCTACTCTATCTGGCTTGTACATCCCAGGAGACAATATTCCTCTGCCTTCATCATCCCAGGGCCAAGTACCAGGAAACTAGGGCCCACCCCTAAAGCTTAGAGCCTGCCAAAATCATTCAAACCAACCAATCCTAAACCATTCACCCAGCCCTGCCTTGCCTTTCCTGCAGAACTCCCAGTAAAGTTTCTGGCGTAAGGCTTTTCACTCACTCCTGTCCTCTGCCTCCTGACCACTCTGCCGTTTTTCCACATGGCCCCGAATAGAACGCCATATCTCTGTCTCTAAGATCTGCGAGTATAATAAACTTCAATTTCCTAAGCTTTTCCTCTGCCTCCTCTTGTGGCTGCCTCTGACTGAACATCACATAAAAGAATATAGAACAAATACACCAGCTGAATAGCTGCCCACCAAGTGCAAGAGCTTTATAAATTTGCTCCAGTGATAAAACTCTGTGTGGATGACCATCCGCAGTGAAAATTAGCACCTAGTTAATTATTATTTACCATTATTATTCAGGATCACTTGTTTTACAATGAGAAATATATCAGAATGCAATAAAGAACCATTAGACATTCTATTCAAATGTTTGATTGCAACAGAATCTCTGAAATTCCCCCAGAAGTGGACTTTTGCATTCCATTCACTACTCAGTGAATTTGGCCAATCACTCTGATCAGCAAACAAGAACATTCTATATCCTCAAGAAATCATTTAATCTTTCTTGGTGTCCGATAGTTTCTCCCAATAAAATAGCACAGTCCTTTAAAGGGATGCCAGAAGGAACCTACTAGACGTACGTAGTAATATAGCACAGCCTTTCATCACTGGTGCTCAGCTTCACCTTCACTCAGAACCTTCTGAATCTTTTAACTGACTCATCTTGTGGAATTGGCTAACAAGTCTCATTTTCTAATGTGATAGCTTAAGGCAAATTTCTCTTTCCATCCATCCATGAGCTGCCTGTTGATTTCATTCTTAAGGTCCCCATAATTTAAGAATGACAGCCAGCAATGTATGAATGTCTGACAGTCCTATAAGGCCTTCACATCGTGCTCGCCCTGCTGCACAATGCAATGACCGTGTCCACCGTGCTCCTGCTGTCATCCGGACTCAGACACCTGGCCTTCTCTCAGTCACACTGAGATCAAGGAGCCCATTCTGATCGTAGTCTTTTTCATCAGCATTTTTGATCTTTCCAGAACAGATTGTAAAGCTCTTTAAATATCATGTTGCTTCTCTCATCAACATAGTCTTCATGGCAAGGGTAAAGGGAAAGTCTTCTGGGTTCTACCTAGTGAAATAAGAAGAGTCACATAAAGGAAATATGATAGATCCAGCCCAGTATACATTACACAAATTCTTATAATTACTATTTCTTAATGGTCTTTCTGTGTCATTGGGTATAGGACAACATTGAATCCAAGATTATATGAGTTAACCCAGAAAACTGGTATCACTGCAGCTGGTTGGCCAACCCTAGCCTAGTTCATGCTGAATTTCTAGTAAAACATACTCATATAAATACTTTGAGTCCTATCTCTGGTGAAACATCCCCAAAATCCATTTCAAAAAATATGTCCAGATTTTAATGATATAAATTTATAAATCCCTTCAGGTTCTTCTGGATATGACATTTGAATCTCACACTTCACTCCCCTGGCCATTTTGCGTTTGAATCCTGGTTATCTTCAGAGCATCACTAAGAGATGAGGCACATGAAAATTTATACATAGGCGATGTGGCTTCCTCAGTCAAGGGGGAAATGCTGTAGACAGCATTTTAGAAAGTTTGGAGGGTCTTTAAAGGCCCTTCAAGTCTTGCCATATATCCCATTCCAATTACTGGGATCCCCGATCAAAGCCCTAATTTTCAGTGAGAGATGTAGTTGGATTGTGAATTAAATTAGCAATCTGCAGAGTGGATCTGTGAATTTGGATTTTAACTATTTTAGCCCCACCTCTACAAGCCAAAAGCATACTACTAGCATTCAGTGTTTATTTAGCATTTTCAGCCATGACCTATATTATAAAATAAATTCTATATCATAAATAAGTCCATATATACACATAATGGAATCATAAATTACATGAAACATTTCTCACCCCTACTTCATATAATGTAGTTTGATATTTTCTCTTCTATTACGTGTTATTTTTAAACCATTAGTCATGATTGCACAATAATGGGTTTCAGCTGCAATCTCATAATGATTCTGAGTTTTATTCCATGTCTCGAGGTAGGAATTTCAAAGTATAAGACAGCTGTTAAAATATCCAGTGATGTTAGAAGAAACCATCCTACTCTTATGCTCCCAGCATTTCTCATTCTCTTTAAACTGGCTCGTAGCCACAGCCGCCTAGTTCTGAAGAGCATCCCCCTCAGTGGTACATTATGTCCTACCTGACCACAGGTGATAATTAGGTTAGCAGTTAGCCAGTCCTTAACCTGCCTCTACATATTTTGGTACATAAATGGGAATTTCACTGTATTTTTCCCTATTTAGGTTCAATGACTAATTCTAATAAGCCACATGTTCTGTAATCCTGACTTCACAATTTACTGTAGTGAACACCTTTATTTGTGCCTGGGAATGCTTCTTTCTTTGGAATGTATTTTCCATTCTGTTCCACGTGGTTCTGATGGGGCTGCCAATCAGAAGTCTCTCTTCCCTGACCACCAAAAGTTTGGCACACCACATCAAGCTGGGTTAATCAGACTGTTTTCCACAAATTGAATCTTTGGCAAATGTGATTGGAGGAGAGCTTCAAGGAGTCTAAATATTCCTGAAGCTGAGGTTCCTGAAACTTACCTAATTTCTACTTTTTCCAAAGTTTGGTTGTAGGAGGAATAAGAATATGCTACCTTAGAATATGGCACTTTGGCATAAGGATTATTTTGAGCTGAAGTCAATTAAGAAATAGCAGACACAGGGCTATCTCTCTCCCCGCCCCCTTTGAGAAGCCAAAGTAGGACACAGATTTCCTTTTGTAAGAGTGTCTCCACACCCCTTTCTGTACCAGGATATAGAGAACAACCCCATTATAAGAGATAGAAAGTCACACTGAGATGGGTTTGCATAAACAAATCTTACTAAGTAACCCGTATCTTCCATTAATTTTGCCCACCTTCCTTCCCACAGTATACCACCTCTAGCAGCCTTTATTTGTTAGGGAATTCCAGGGAGACAGAACCAATAGGATGTGTATATAAATATCTGAGAAGGGATTTATGAGGGGAATTGGCTTGCATGATTGTGGAGGCTGAGAAGTCCCCCACCAGGCCATCTGCAAGCTGGAGACCCAGGGATGCTGGTAGCATGGCTCCGTCCAAGTCTGAAGGCCTCAGAACCAGGGAAGCTGATGGTATAATTTTCAGTTTCAGGCCAAAGGCCTGAGAACCCAGGGAGCCACTGGTGTAAGTCCCAGAGACCAAAGGCCACAGAGCCTGGAGTTCTGAGGTCCAAGGTCAGGAAAAGAGGAGCATCCAAGCTCCAGGAGAGAGATAGAAAATCATCTTTCCTCTGCCTTTTTTGTTTTATCCGGGCCCTGAGCCAATCGAATCATGCCCAGCCACATTAAGGATGTATGTTCCCCACTCAGCCCACTGATTCACATTCCAGTCTCCTCCAGAAACACCCCAGACACACTGAGAAGTAATTCTTTACCTGTTCTCTAGGTATTCCTTAATCCAATCAACACCTAAAATTAAACATCACGAGTCCACCCCTTATCAACCTGGCACCCACATGCACCTCCTTAAACCCTACTTAATCTTCAAATAAAGACAATAGCAAGGTAATAGCTCTGCCTAACATGATGCAGCCATCCTACACACAACCAAAAATGCACTAATTCCTTCCCCAGAAGAAGCAGTAAAGTCCTTTGGTGATATTTACTCTCCTCCTGATACCCCACAAATTAAATATTAAATACTATCATGTAAAATTAATGATATGTAAATACATAAAGTTGTAGCTTGTTACATGATACAGGAATAAGAGGAATGAAAACAAAGATATTTGTATAACGTATGTTTATATACACACAAATATAAATATATTCTTAACAAAATAGGAAGGAAATACTCGTAACAATTGCAGTTCTCATTTTCGTAACTGGTCTCGTGGTCATAGCTGGTATTTCTACCCACCTTCTTCTACCACCCATTCTATATTCTCTTTGCCTTCAACAAGCACCTCAGCTGGCTGTGGCTCTGCACATGGAGGAGTGACCCAACCCTGCATTCCCAAAGAGTCTGGACCATTTCAAAGTCCTGCCTAGATTGAGTTGCTATAATTTCCCATTGGCTTTAATTATGGGCCATGGTGTTACTAAGAATCACCTCAGGGATCTCCTGTATTCCAGACATATTCTTCTTTACCTCCATGTGGAGTAGCAGTCAAATTTACGCTTAATAGGCAGGACCAATCACCCCAGCCAACACTGTAACCCCCTTCTTTGCCTGTTGACTCGGAGGCATAAACAAACCTTAGGCACAAGGATTGTTTTGAGCTAAAGTCAATTAAGAAATAGCAGACACAGAAAGAACTCTCTGCTCTCCCCCTTTTCAGAAGCCTAAAAGCAAGGCATAAATTCCCTTTTGTAAGAGTGTCCACACTCCTCTTTAAAGTCAATGGGAAATCCTTTTGGTGGTCAGAGCCCAAAGTGGCTGGGTGGCAGTCTTAACTTCCAGCAATGGAGTCATTATCATATCCCCTGGTACAACCATTCCTCCCTCTGGAGCTAAGACCTCTAGGCCAGAGTATAAAGTCAAAGGAACAGTAAGCAAAAATTTTGCTAGTGGGTAGTAGGGGTAATAATGAGGGGTGCCACTCTCATTGCCACCCCTTGATTCCTGGATCTATGAATCTTGACTATCACAGAAACAGCACCAGATATTGGACACTGATTCAGAGCATATACAGCCTTGTGGGGAACCTTGGCCCAGCCCTGCAAAGTATTGTACCTAGCTGGTGCTGTAATTGTGACTTCAAAAAGCCATTCCTCTGTTCTATCAAGCCAGCTGCTTCAGCATGGTGGGGAACATGGTAAGTCCAGTGAATTCCATGAGCATGAGCCCATTGCCACACTCCTTTGGCTGTGAAGTGAGCTCCTTGGTCAAAAGCAATACTGTGTGGCATACCACAGTGATGGATAAAGCATTCTGCAAGTCCACAGATGGTAGTTTTGGCAGAAGCATTGTAAGCAAGGAAGGCAAACCATATCCAAAGTGTCAGTTCCAGTAAAGACACAACACTGCCCCTTCTATGATGGAAGTGGCCCAATATACTCAACCTGCCACCAGGTAGCTGGCTGGTCATCCCAGTAATGCTGCCATATCAGGGGCTCAGTGTTGGTTTCTGCTACTGGCAGATTGGTCACTCAGCAGTGGCTGTAGCCGGGTCAGCTTTGGTGAGTGGAAAGTCCATGTTGCTGAGCTTGTGCATAACCTCCATCCCTGCCACCATGGCCTGTTTGTTCATGATCTCATTGGGGGATGACAAAGGAGTGGTTGGGAAAAGAGGCTGACTGGTATTCAAAGAATTGGTCATCCTATTTACTTGGTTATTAAAGTCCTCCTCTGAGGTCACTCTATGATTAGCATTACATAGGACACAAATATCTTTGCATCGTTTTTGCACTCAGAGAGGTCTATCCACATACCTCGTTCCCAAATTCCTTTGTCACAAATTTTCCAGTCATGGTTCTTCCAAGTCTCTGACCACCCAGCCACACCATTTGGCTATAGCCCATGAATTGGTGTATAATCACCTGTCTAGCCATGTCTCCTTTCAAGGAAAGTGTACAACCAGGGGGACCACAGGCATTTGGGCCACTTCTTTGTGTAACTTGTGACTTCAGGGCCTGCTTGGGCCCAATCACATGTATGCCGCTTCCGGTTGCTGATGGAATGCTGTTGTTCGTGCCCAACTTTACGGCTTGGTGGGTCTGATAACACCCAGTTTTTGATAAGCAGCTCAGGTTGCATGGACACTTGGTGGCCCATGGTCAAGTGTTCAGCTTCTACCAAGACTCAGTAGCAAGACAAGCGTAGTCTCTCAGAAGGGGAATAGTTATCTGGAGATAATGGCAGGGCCTGCTCCAAACTCCTACGGGCCTCTGCTGCAATTCGCCCAAAGCAGCCTGCCGAAGGCTCCCAACGGCTACAATTTTGATGTTCGCACAATGATGAAATCACCTAATGACACATTTCTCGGAACATATCCCCATTGTTAAGCAAGGCATGACTATATTTTGGACAGAGGGATATTTTGTTTCTCAAGGAAAGCCAGTGTTAAAACCCACTGGCTTGGAAATTGGAGCAGCCTGAAGCCTGGAGGTGAGGAGGCATTGCTTGATCCAGCTCCGAAAATCAGTGGGAGGCAGAGGGGAGGCGAGCGAGTCTGAGCCTTGGGGCAGGAGGTGCCATAGTGTGATTTTCCATATTTGCCTAATAGTGTCTCTTCTCTTCCCACCTTGTCTTCAGATTACCATAAATACCTGAAATTACACCATTAAAAGTTTATCCCTAAAGTAAGCCTTTCACATAATATATTAAGCTCCCTCCAGCCCCCGATTCTAACATGTTAGCCACCCCCCACACCCAGAAAAAAACAACCATAGGAAAAGAGCTGAGAATTAGAGATGGGTCAGAAAACTTTTGTTAATAGAGTAGGGAGAGACATAAAAGACTGCAGGGGAGTGGGGGTGGTCTTGGCAGAGAACACTGGCTGCCTCTGCAATATCCATTTTCCCTTAGTCCTCACCAGCAGAACTGTATTACACCTCAGGCAGCCAAAGCCTCGCTAAAAGACTACATTTCCCAGACTACCTTGCCACTCTGCTGGCCAAGGAGATGTAGACAGAAGTGGTGTTTCCACACTCCTTCCTTAAACGGACTGACAGCTGAGAAGGGTACTCCCCGCACTTCCTTTTGCCTTCTGGATTCCACACTGAAATTCTGACTTCAGGGGGAAGAGCCAGATGCCATCTTCGACCATGGGGCCATCCTGAGTGTGGAAGGTGCTTGCTATAACAGTGGAGGAGAGCAATGGAGTCCAGCGTCCTGATGACGTGAACATCAACTGCCTGATCTCAGCCCTAGACTCTCTGCTTCCAGATCTTTCTTACATCAAAGGAGAAATAAACCTCTATTTTTCTTAGGTCGCATACTGGGGTTTTCAGTTATAGGCAACTAAACTTAGTCCTGGAGGAAGAATCTGAAGTTCACCCCAATGCCCAAAGAGGTCATATTCAGCAGAGGCTCTCAAAAGGAAGGCTCAAAATGTCTTTATATGTAAAAAAAAAATTAAAACTGCCATCAAATGGAAAGTGAAAAAAGCACTTGGCCACTCTTTTGTGTAGGACACAAAAGCCCAGCCCCCAGTGTAGGACAGACACCAGCATGAAGCCTCCATTTACAGAGTCAGTCCAGAAAGGGTCACTGGGCACATCTTACCAGCTTTGCCCTGCACTGCCTGGTCCTCATCTAACTGGGCATTCTCTCCCTCCTCACCCTGCCTCTCAGCTCCTGATGGCCACCCAATGTGTGGCCATGGCACTTCTGGTCCAGCCCAGTTCCACCACCTCATGCCGCTTTGCTTAAGCACCCGAGGCCTGCTCTGCCCAGCATCCTCACTGAGAGGCGCCTCCCACCTGGCCTTTGCACACAACCTGGACACTACTCAGCAAGGAGAGGTCGGCATGGTAATGGATGAAGAGTCACAGATTAGAGCTGACTTATCCTCTTAAAATGCTTAGTGCAGGAATTAAATTCTAAAAATGAGGATCTTGGGCCAAGCACAGTGGCTCAGGCCTGTAATCCCAGCACCTTGAGAAGTTGAGACAGGAGGATTGCTTCAGACCAGCAGTTTGAGACCAGCCTGGGCAACATAGTCAGGCCCCGTCTCTACAAAAATAAAAATAAAAATAATTAGCCAGGCATGGTGGTGCACATCTGTAGTTCCAACTACTCAGGAGGCTGAGGCAGGAGGATCTCTTGAGCCCCGGAGTTTGAGGTTGCATTGAGCCAAGATGACACCACTGCACTCCAGCCTGAGCAACAGAGCAAAACCCCATCTGTAAAAACATAAGAGAAATAAAAATGAGGATCTTGAGGCAAACACTTAGTGTCTTAGAGTTTGTCTGTGTTTAGTTGTTTTGCATGTGTTTGGATATCTTTGCCAAGGTCACAGGCTATAGGAGGCAGTAAGGAACATATCCTAGACCATCTGAGATTGGGTACTGTAATGTTGAAAGTTACTGATGACTGATAGAGTTGCTAAGAGCTCTAAGCCCTAGTCTCTTTGCAACAATTCAGAGCGAGCACCCAGCCACCTGCAGCCTGCCCCTATTCTCCCCTGATGAACAGCCAGCAGAGTCTGAGGATCGTCCTCACCGAGCTAAAGTCCCTGTGAATGGGCTGTGGTGGCAGCAGGACCTCCAGGCATAGCTATGCGGTCCTTGGGTAGCTGCACTCCCCCACCCTCCCTGCTGTGCCCCTTTCTGGCACTCTGGGGAGCCTCCTTCTCTCTTGGCAGCCCTGTATCCATGGCTGAACCCGTGTGCACTCTTCATTGCCCATCAGATGTGTTTATAAGCAGGACTCTCTGTGTGTTCAAAGTGTTCCACGGTGTCCCCTTACGACTCAGCAGCCACAGCCCCTCATTGGCTTCCCAGAAAAACATGCTCCCATCACCGCAGAAACACAAACATCGCTGCTTTGGCTCTCCGAGCCTGTCCGAATCTGGCTTTATATTTCTGCACTCCCACCCGAGTCTCCACTTCTGCTCACACACACCCCTCCCACCCTCGAAGGCAGACACAGCCTGACCATGTGCACCAGGTTTAACTTTGGCTTTGAGGGACCTTGAATGAGTCACTTAGTCCCTCTTCAGTTCCTTTATCAGAAAGTGACAGGGTTGAACAGTGAACTTAAACATCTGAAAGGCTGTGATATTTTGTGCTTAGAAACTTCCTCACACATGCTGATACTTTCTAATCCATGGTGTATCTTTCCTGATTAATAACATTAACAATAACAATGATAGCTGACACTTACATAGCACCTACTATGTGCCGGGCATAGTGTTAGGTGCTTCACATGCGTTATGTCATTTGACTCCTAACTAATCCATGTAAGGTGAACACGACGACTCTTCTGCTTTGTGTCTAAGAAAGACCAGAGTGTTAGAGCAACAGTCCTGAGACAGCAGAGAGCACAGCCAGGACTAGAAGTTCAATCTGACTCCAGAGCTCAGGCCCATAGCCACTGTACTATTCTAAGATAGTGTCATGAGCCTAACGGTCTGTGTCGGTGCCAGAGTTCTAGGCTCAAATCAGTGTCAGCACTTAGTAAATGATCAGTTATTATCAGCTATTATTCTTGTTGCTTCCAAAGTCCTTCCGTCACTCTTTCCTTGTAGGAGCAACAGGTTTCTTTTGGCTGTAAGATACTGGGGTCACCTCTTAAAAACAAGCAAACGAATAAATTAAAACACTGCAGAAAAGGGAATTCCAAGAGAAAAGTGGCACTAAGTTCTTAGAAGAAGAATTCTTTTTTAAAATCTTGACAAAATCCAATCTCCTCACGTTGTGATTGCTCCAGAGGATTTTTGAAATTTTTTATTTATTTTTTGCTATATACAGAATTCGAAGAACTGATTTAATGAGACTTTGAGTTCCACTTAAAAACTCTACACTGTAATAGCATGTTCTGCAGATATTATTCTACTGGGTAAGGAGGCGCCATTGTTCCTAGGCAACAGACCAGAAGCAACAGAGGAGAACTTAGCAAAGAACCAAAGCTCAAGAGCTCTGAATTCCATATCCCACTTTGCTTCTAGGACCTTGAACAAATCACTTGCTACATGAACGTTTTGCTCCTTGTTCTGGCAAATGGGGACAACAAGTTCAGCCTTGTTTTGAGAAAGCAACTTCTAAAAGCTACCTGCCAATAAAATATATAATTAGAATGTGCAATAGGAAGTTATTTGGTGATTAACATAATATTCTACCCATTAATATACGTATGTGGTCTTGGCTTTCATGCATTAATTATTAAGAATTCTTCAATCAGAGTCTTCCTGAATATAAACTAAAGCAAAATGTGTGTTCCATATTAAGATTGAAAAAATATGTAAATCTCAAAGGATCCCAGGTCTGAGAGCTATAATTTATATGAGGATACAAATGCTTTTGAAACCTATTTAGCATCTCCGTAGGGAGGATGGCCCATGACCCCTTAAGTTTCATGTTCTACTCCTGTGTAACTAATTATCATCATCATCCTTATTATAACAATAAGATGATGAAAATCTAACTAATTACTTAATAGAGTAGTTGAGCATCAGTAAACATTGGAAAAGCCCCTTCATTTTTCTTGAGTTATTATTTAATCAAGAAGTGAACATGAAATTCAACCCCACGATCCATCTGTTTTCATTTTGATGGAGATGAAAGGTACTTACAAGCACCTTCCGAAAAAGATTCTCAGACCTTTCATCTCAAAAGAGAAGATTCTGTGGGATCAGCTCTGAGGAGCAACTGAGAACAGAGCATGTCAGGACTTCATTTCTTGCACTTTTTTTGTTTATTTGTTTTGTTTTGTTGCCAAATAAAACCATGCCAGTGTGGAAAGCTTCCTACAAACAACATTTTATTTGGGGATTTCCCTTTACTAATTTTAAAGACAGATCCATGAGCAAACTCTGCTTAAATCAACAAAGTAAGGAGGAAAATGTCAACTACTATTAATAGAGCTCTCCCTTCAGTTAACCAAATAGAATTCATAACAGCCACTCAAAGCAGGTGTTCTCTCTTTGCAAGGTTAGTTATATGTGTACTGGAGGTATCAAGCTGAAAAGAGAAGTCAATATTTGTCTTAGTTTACATATCAAACTGGAAGATCAAACAAACAACTCCTGTTATAACAAATGAATTGGTCTTGGTAATTTTGTTATGTTATTTCTGATGATAACAAGATCAGAAGGGACACGGAAAGTGTTTATGAAGAAAGTCGCACGTGGAAAAGGTAACACACTTTTCATAAGACCACAAATATTATGAATATGTGACGCAATCTAAATATCCCAAAATTAAGGTGTTGATAGAAAAACACAACCACACTGTCTCTAAGAACTGAGGCGCTGCCTCTGTTTACCTTCAAGTACAGCAGTAGATTACCTGGAGAGGGGCATGCTGCAAACAGGGTGGAAGTAGGTATTTCTTGATAGTGGCATTTAGGTCTCAGAAAAAGGGAGCTGAGTTAACCCACCAGAAACCACCCCATGTACATCCTCGATTTCACCATCCCAAGTGCAGACTTATCTCACACAATGAGGTTCAATTAATGACTTTTCACAGCAAAGACCCTTAAAAAGGCTCACTTTACAAACAAGCGATTCTTTTTTTTCTAATATAATTGTTTTATCCCAAATTTGCTATATAGCCAATAAGTTGCTCAATTTTAGAGTTCAGGCAAAGATATGCTCATGAGTTTACCCAGAGACACACATGTGGGATGATTTAGGATCACGTTCCGTGTTTGTATGAGCCCAAGTTGTTTTGCTTTGCTTAAATATGCTGTTACAACCTGAAATTTATATGTTGAAATCCTAACCCCAAGGTGATGGTATTAGGATCTGAGGCCTTTGGGGGGTGATTAGGTCATGAGGGTGGAGCTTTCATGAACGGAATCGGTGCCCTTACTAGAAGGGACACCCGAGCCTTCTCTCTCTCTCTCTCTCTCTCTCTTCTCTCCACTATATGAGGATACAAGGAGAAGGTGGCCGTCTGCAAGCCAGGAAGAGAGCCCCCACCAGAGGAAGATATGCCAGCACCTTGATCTTGGATTTCCCAGTCTCCGAAACTGTGAGAAATAAATGTTTAAGCCACCCAGTCTGTGGTAATTTGTTACAGGACCCTGAACCATAAGACATGCTGGGAGAAAAGGATGAGGAAGCAGCTTCTCTCTCCACTCTCCCACCTGTTGGCTGCATCCTTCATTTCCAGGTGCTTCATCACAGCACTCTCATGGAGTCTCCATTCTGCCCCAAACATATTTTGGCTGAGCAACAACTTTATTTTCCTGTGTAGTCTTGGTGTAAGATAACTGTAGGCCCCACATGGTTGAAAAGTTTGTTAAAAAAAAATGAGGCAGAAAGAAAAATGTGCAATCGAAAGAGTATCTTCCTGGCATGCTTCTCTACCACCACCACAAGCCACTATCTTCTCTTCCTTCTTTGGGGATACCATAGACCTTCAGTATGTTATGTCCAAGCTGCATTTTATTAACCTTCAAATTATTCTTTATAAAATATATAAAATGATTATTGTTCAATTGATATACTTTCTTTTTTTTTTTTAATTTAGAGGTGGGATCTTGCTATGTTGACCAGGCTGGGGTGCAATGGCTATTTACAGGTGACATCACACTACACTATAGCCTCGAACTCCTGGACTCTAGTGACCCTCACGCCTGAGCTTCCCAAGCAGCTAGGATTAGAGGTGCGTGCCACCACGCCCACTGCAATTGATATGCTTTTCTATCTGTGCAAATTGCATGGGAATCTTGGCACTTGTCTGGAATACATTCTAGTTTTTCCTATTAAAATTAATAGGAATGTTTTTGTCATTTGATGGCCTTTTCCTTAGCAGCAGTGTTTACCAGAATAAATGATAGTTGCTGAGCAAGGGATAGGTGTCAGCTGGTCTGATTCTGATCTATAAATGTATTCTTGCACCTTCTCAGTGAAATCCTTTCTCTCTAATTAATCTGGTGCCTTCCCTGGACCCTAAGAATGGCTGTTTTCCCTGCCCCTTTCCTTTCAGCAGGCTATTCCTACTTCCTGGAATTCTCTCTCCTTGACAATCGCCCTATGTGAATCATGCACATGCTTCACCACCCCACTCAAATGCCACCAATGGCCACTGTTTTCTCTGGAATCCCGATTGTCTTATTGGTTACAGGATTTGTTTTCCCATGTAAGTACATCTTGTTGAACATGTCTTTCTCCCCAGTTAGAGAGCAAATTCTATTGTGTTCTCTCCCTACCACCAACAACCTCACAGCACCTAGCAGGGAGCTGAACGAGTTGTCTATATTCAATAAAAAATTATTGAACTGAACTTCTGTGGAATTATTGTTTTCTAGTCTGTTATACAATAAGGGCCAGATCCATGCCTATTCAAGTCATTTTTTAAAAGTGTTTTGTTCTGTGTTTTGCCTTTCAGGATGGTCCAAAACATGCAAAGATGTTTTGCCCTGTAGACGCTGATGGGGATAACAGCACAGTGGTTACATGCTTGGCTTTGGGGACAGCCTTGAGTGTGAAACTGGGCTTCACTACTTACTAGCGGTGGGATACTGAGCTACTTTCTTAATCTCTCTAAGCCTCAGATTCTTAATTAACACATGAATAAAATGACATTTCATATCCTAGTTATTGCAAGACTTAAATGAATGTTATTTCTTCCTTTACTTCTTAAATTATTTCAAACATGCTTATTTTAAAGTCATTTTCAAATTGCTCCATTGTTTTCATTTCCTTGGGAGTAAATTTCTCACCCAAAGCTGAGCTTAATCTGTCTTTTTTAGCATTAGCTTTCTTCATGTGCTTTGAACTTGGAGTTTGTGGGCTCATCATGCATAGGAGTTTCTATTGTAAATACAATACGATGCACTTTCTGAGAGTAGCCCTCCTCTCCGGTAGCTGTACTGTTTCTTCCATAAGGCACCTCTGTGCCTCCAAAGAGAACCAGACCTTGTATGAGAATCTCAGGGCTCATGCATGAAGGTGGCATTGAGGATATCAGGGATGCATTATTTGGGCCACCCGTAACCCCTTGAGCCCCTCTCTAAAGTAAGGTTGCATCTGCTTCTTCCTGCCACTGAGGCACAAAACTTTATAAACACTGCCCTCCTAGTAGTACCAGCACTTCCTCAGCCTCTGTCTATGGGCCAGGGATTTGGTGGAATTCTCTAGTTTCAGATCACATGCCTGATTCAATCTCCCACCCTTCATGGGGCATTTTGGCCTCAATCATCCCACAGAAGTTGAACTGTTCTCTCAGACCCAGACACCAGCTGGCTTATTGTTTCAGGCCTGCTCACTGCTTTGTGTTTCTGTCTTGCTTCCTGGTCTAGAGAGAGATCTTTGTCTTGTTCAGCGGGAGACATGCCCTTTATTATTTATTTATTTAATATTTTGATATTTTCATCTATTGCTAATATGTGTTTGGAGCTAGAGATAGCAAGGGACAGGGGCCTGTAGGTGCTCGGAACCACAATGCACTCGTGACTTGCAAAGACTGTCAAGGAAGGCTTGCTGAGGGAGCATGTGGACCGGGCTTTAGAGTGTGGACTCAAGAGATGCAGGAGGGCTGCAGGGCAACACTGGGACAGGTGTGAGCTCCAGGAGGAAGGAACGTGTAAGCCAGATGTCAAAGAGGAAAAAGGGATTGATTTTATGTGGCACACATTGTGTTTATGTGTGTGTGTGTAAGGGAGTCATTAGGGTTTACTCTGAAAAGGAAGACATAAGCAGAATTCAAAGCCCAAAGAGTTTAAATGACTTACCCGAGTTCATTCCGCTTTGTCCTGCTCTAGGCACCTAACTGAGCAAAAACCATGGCAAAGCCACATTAGAGAACTGACAGCTGTACAAACAGGAAGAAGGAGGAAGAACAGGAGCAGGACGAGGAAGAGTGGGAAGGAGAATGAGATGGTACTCTTTTCCATTAAAACTTTGCCTTTCAATTCTGAATGGATGACATTCATAAATAGAACATATGCAGATTTGATGCTTAAGATATTTACAAAGCAACATATGATAATAAGTAAACATGGAATAAAGCATGTACGTGTGTGTGTGCACATGTGTATACTGGGGAGATGAGAAGGAGCAGAAGGACCGCTGGACATTCCTGGAGATCATGTACTACAACCTCCTTATTTTATAGGTGAGAAAACCCAGATGCAGAAAGAATAAGTGACTAGCTTGAGGTCACAGAAATGCAGACTCAAGACTAGCACCCCAGGCTCCTAACATTTATACAGTCTTCTTCTCATCTCATCCTCAAGAAGTGGAGTTCGTTGAGAACTACTCCCTGAAGCAGATACATTTTAAGCCAAGCAAAAGGAAGCAGCGTTTATAATTTTGGTTCTTACAAATGCAACTTCTGCAAGATACTATGTTGGTGGGTCTGAAGATTTGTAAAATGTAATTGAAATGTCTTTTCAACAAATAAAATTCATTCCATTATGAATATATTCTGGAAAATGACATAATGAAAGAAGAAATGAGAGTCTTCATGGGATAAGAATGGGATATCCCATTTTTGCTGGGGCAGCCATCAGTGGCACAGGGAGTGATTGTTATGAGTGATGATAAACCAATAAGTCTGTTGACTCGTAACTGGCTTCTTATACTCTGACATTACGAATTTGGCTGTTGACCTCTGGGACTGAATTCCTAAGGAAATAAAATTAACTTCAAATCTGGATCATGTCTGTGTGTTTTTTCCTCAAATGCAACCTTAATGCATAGATTTGACATCTTTTTTCTTTCTTATCAAAGATGACCTTCTCAACAAAGACTCTATTCATTGAGTAGTATTGAATTTTGACATTTTATTAAACTTTGGTTTATTTTCTAAAGCAAAATTCTACTCAACATCTACTTTAGGAGACATTAATAAAATAAAGGAATTTATTGCCCTATCCTACCTATGCTGCATTTCTAGAAACAGTGTTGTTGACAAGACGATCTTTTGACTGGAAAGACTATGATTTTATCATTTTTAGAGTTCTAATTTTTTTTTTAAAGAAAAATGTTTAGGCATTTTAAGCTAGTAATTCCCTTTCTAAGAAACAATCCTAAGGAAATAACCAGAAACTCAGGTTAATATACAGATAAGCTTACCACTCAATCATCTGTCATAATAAAAAATTACTATCAGTTTAAATGTCCAACAATAATATTATAATTAAATCAATTATCACACATACATGCATTGGAAAACTGTAGCATTGAATTTGTGGTTCGAAGAGTTTTCAAGGATATGGAAAATATCTCCTGTAGAATGAAAACTCCATGAGAACAGAGACCAATTGCTCAATGTTTTACAGTTGACCCTTGAACAACATGGGTTTAAACTGTGTAGGTCCACTTACACATGGATGTTTTTGAATAGAAATTACTCTGAGGGTGCCTGCCTCTCCTGCCTCCCTCTACCTCCTCCATCTCTTCTGCCTCTGCTACCCCTGAGAGAATAAGAGCAACCTCTCCTCTTCCTCCTCCTCCTCGGCCTACTCAACATGACGATGATGAGGATGAAGACCTTTGTGATGATCCACTTCCACCTAATGAATGGTAAATATATTTTCTCTTCCTTATGATTTTCTACATGATGTTTTCTTTTAGCTAGATTACTTTATTGTACAATGCAGTATATAATACATATAATGTACAAAACATGTATTAATTGACTTTATGTTATTGGTAAGGCCAACAGTAGGCTATTAGTAGTTAAGTTTTTGGGGACTCAAAAATTATACGTGGATTTCCTACTGTGTGGGGGGGGTGCCCCTAACCCCTGTGTTGTTCAAGGGTCAACTGTATACTCAATTTTTAGCACAGTGGCTCAATGAATGTTTTTTGGTTGAGTGCATAAATAGATGAAAATAATAAGTTATTAATGAAAATAAGTATTCAAAGCTATGCATATATTTTAAATTAAACTATTTCTTCTCGAATAAAAGACTCCAAAGAGATACTGTCACTATTGTTACAAACAAAAGCGTTTTCTCCTTGTGGCTTTATACAATGTAAACATAATTAAAATGTGTTTGCTTTTGAAAAGGAAATATGTTTTTGGGTGCTAATGTAGATTTTTGGAACATGTGATAAACAAGCTGAAAGTAAAACAAAAGATAAACAGACTTTTTTTTCCTAATCAATTTTTCTCCCCTAATTCTATTATATTGAACCTTATTTTTCAAAATCTGTTCCTTGTTGCCATAGTGATCAGCTCCCAATGTGAAATTATATCACACTGGCTCTCTTTCAAGTTTCAATAATGTGCTGTCAACACCCACTTCTCTTTCAAAATGTTCAAATCCTCAATCACTGAGCACCTTAATAGCCTCACTTTTGGGGAGCTGAAGTGGGAGCCGGGGGCTTAGGAAAGGGTTCTGTATAGAAAGTGGGAGTGAAATTAAAGAAAAAAATAAAATTTGAAAAATAAATTAATTTGCCATAGAAAATAAGATTTGATCTTCTACATTGAGCAATCAACTCTTCCCAACATATCTCAAAAGTTCATTTTATAAATGATCTGCTAAAGGATGAATTAAGCCTTAATTTAAAATGAGAGTAGTTTGAGAATAAAGGGGTATGGTCTGTATTATAATTCATAGAATATCCTTAATATAGAAAGAGTCTTTACAAAGCAATAAAAAGATACATATTTCAATAGAAAAATGGAGGAAAGACATAGATAGTTTACAAATACAAAGGTAAAATGGTCAATAGACAACTAAAAAGATGTTCAACATTGCTAATAGTCAAAGAAATACAAATAAAACAAGATGTCATCTTTTGCCTGCTGATCTATAAAAAATTAAAAGGACAATAATGCTAATATAACTTGAGTTTAGAGATATGGGCATTTTTATCCTATTAATATTTGGTAAGAGTGTAAATTGGTGCAGTTCTTTCAGATATCTTTTAAACCAGGATTTCTACTTGTAGGAATTTACCTAAAGGGGGAAAAAAATAAAGAAACAGAGATAGAGTCACAAAGATGGATGTACGATATTTATTTTAGTTTGCTTTCATACAAAAAATGGAACTGACTTCAATGTCCATCAACAGGGAATAGTTATATAAATTATGATTTAACCATGTGATAAAATAGTGTAAAGTCATTGAAAATGCTGTTTAGACCTGTATTTCTTGACATGAAAAGATCTCATGTTGACATGAAAGAAAAAACCAGATGGAGAAGAAGACTTTTGAAAACACCCTAGCAAAAATAAATATGTATGAGACTCCACAGAAACAGGTCTAGATGCTATATATATCAAAATATGGACTGTCGTTATTGTTGGCAGATATGCTTACGAGTGATTTTTATTTATAAATGCTGTGTTGTATGAATGTTTATAATTGGCAAGTTGAAATCAGGAAAACGATAGAGACATTTTCATTTTTGTTACACACCAGGTAAGTTTCTTACAGAAGAATTTAAAATGTAAGTTCCCAGACATATAAAGCTGTTAGGACTGAGGTGGACCTTGGAAAGCAGATAGTCCTAAAAGGAAGTGGTGGTGGTTGGGTTGGGGAGGGTTTATGGAAACCGTTGACATGAATCTGTAACTCAACAAGTAGCTTTTGAATGTGAACCTGGATTTATCCACCTGGTTTTATAAGAAAGGAAGCTCAGCCTCACAAGGGTGCTTGCTCGGGGGCACAGGAGTGAGGGGAAGAGCCCCCTCCTCCTGACTCTGAGTCTCCAGGTTTTCCCACCACAACATGCCCCCCACATTGTGCAAACCAGCTCTTCCCTCCAGCAATTTCAGGTGGCTGTCTATTTTGTAAAACCAGAGAAGGTTTTTGTTTTTATTTAATGGATGACAAATCTTGAGCAAAAAAGAGAAACATAGTATGACTCAAACAGTGAGCTGAGTTTACATAGAAATTACAGGCCTGGGCTGGTGTTTGGTAAGAGATTGGAACTAATTACAAGGCATTCCCTAAACAAGACCTCTCTGAGAATCACGTGCATCTCTGAAAATGTCCTAAGGATGATTGCTGGCCAAGGACATTTCCTGCACGAAAATCCAAACAATTGCTTGTTTATTGTCACGCTGTAGTGTAAGACGTCTAAGAATCTTTCTATGAATCAAAGACTTCACTAGAAATAATGTTGTGTGGAGCCCCTTCACCACCTAGAGACTTCTTCAGCTAAAGAAGCACTTCTGTGGCTGAAGTAAATCGGCATTCCTGAACGGAAGCCATTCCAGTTGAAATTTGCCTTTAACATACACGAGTATAAATGGAATTGGATGAATGGAGAAGGCCCGCATTCCTGACTTGACCGTCCTACAACACTAAAACGTGTCACAAGTCATGTCTGGGTGTCCCTGCTGGCATCTCCTGTGGGTTCCAACACCAGACCCTCAGCCACATTTCCCCAGGGGGCGCACCCAGGCACTCCTCCTCTCTGCTCAGTCTCTTTGTAATGCTCTCCGACAGCCAGAGAACTCCCTGCTGCCAGTGCCCACCAGAGGAAGGTCAAAGTACATTCCAAGGCTCTCTTAGACGCTCCAGGGGTGCCAAGCCTCAGTGACAGCCTGGCGATGCATTCTTTGAAGACTGGGGAGAAAGTATGGCTGAGGAACGTCACCACAGTCAGTCTCACTCCCCCTTGAGACAAGCCAATCCCTCTTGCAGCCACTTGTTGTGAGGGCTCTGGAATAGCTGAGGCCAGGCAGCCATGAACGGCCGTACACCCCACAGATCCTCGGTGCATAGTCGACCACTAGCCAATTACCTCTGTAAACCAACAAGAATTCCTGACGAACAACTTTTATAATCGCGCCCTCTCCTGATTTGTCCGTTTTTCCTTTAAAAATTGGAGCCTCTCTTTTGTTCTCTGGACCACTCCCCAAGGCATCTTGGAAGTGTGTCCCAGGCTGCAGTCCTCAACCTTGTACTTGAATAAACTTTCTTCAAACTAGATTCTGATCCTTTTGATTATTTCAGGTTGACGCTCTGCACCTGTGCCTCCTCCAGAGGCAGCACCAAAACACCCTCCTATTCTCCTCTCCCCCCAGGCACATGACAATGGTCCCTACCTCTCCTACAACAAAAAACAGGCCCAGTGCAAATCAGCTCATGCAAACAACCTCTTTAACCTCTTAATGACCTACCCCCTACCCCCACTCATAGGACAGGTCTAGACAAGTTTGAATTTTGTAATGGGCTCAAATAAGGATCTTGGCTACATGCGTTTCCCTTGTCATTTTATACTCCAAAGCAAAAACCTGTTTTGGAAGAATGAAACCAGTTTGCGTGGTGCTAAAAGAAGTTTAGCATTTGACCACTCTAAAGAGTTTCAGGTCAAGTTCACTGGGAAAGAAATGCAAAGCACCACACATAAACACGGGTCTAAAAACCGAGGAAAGACACAAAAACCAAACAATGACAATGTTGCCCGTTCCTCTGACTTAAATTTGTCATTTCTATAAGACCAGATCAAATTACTGTTTAGACAACTTTTAAAAGTTAGCAACAGTTTAAGCTTCATTTTATTTCAATTTATCAAAGTCAACTTTAAAAACACATTATGTGACTTCCATGAATTTGCTGAAACACTTAACACATTACATGGCAGCTAAAATAGAAGACCGAACTCCATTTCGATGATACATGGTTGGGCTCATGTGCACAGATCAATGTCAGGCATCAGGGATTATCTACATAAACACACAAAATTTCGCACCTCTGAATTTGACTATTCAGATATAAATGCAACTGGTCTAAGAGAAAATCAATGTTTATAGCCTTAGAGTCATTCAATATTTAATTTAAATGCAAGCTGGTTTATGCCCGAAGCCAAAGCCTGACATTTCAGGGTTTCCTTTTTTTTTTCTCTATCACTAACAGCCCAAACCCAGCAAAAAGCATTAGAACACCCAGGTGCTGAGTAGGTTTCAGGACCTCAATCAGAAGGGCCCCCCAACTGGAGGTCCAGGAATAAGAGTAATAAGGCCCACCCTTACATCTGGCCCAGCCCTGAAGAGCCCACTCACTGGAAACACCAACTTCTTAAGAGGTTTCTCTACCTCCATCTTATCCCCTCCAGTGGGTTTCTACAGGACTGCTGCAGCCATCCTTTCAGAAGGCAAAGATTCAATTCAAGGCCAAACTAAACACTTATGGAAATATTACCAAAAAACAGATGATCATAGCCTGAAAATTCAAAGCAAAGCCTAAACAAAAACTCCAAATAAATCTAGATCCAATTATTACATTGTTCCTTTAATTGGATTTTCTTTTATTATCTTTCATGTCAAGTGCCACATACAGTTAGGAAAGAAAAATCAGAAAATACAGACAAAGAAAAAGAACATAAAGAATATTCATACTCATTCACATCTTCTGGGATAGGATAGGTGTCCATGTCCTTCAAGATTCTTCCTTGTGGCACTCATACATACAGATATTTTTACAAAACTGGACACCCAAAGTATGTGTTGTTTGTTTACCCACCAGTGGTTCCCAAATTTGGCTGTACCTTAGCTAGGGAGACTTTAAATATCTTGGTAGTCGGCCTCACTTCTTATCACTTAATCAGCATTTTTACTGACCCAGGAATCAGTACTTTTAAACATTTCCTAGGTATATCCAAGATGCCAGCAAGTTGGGGCACAAGGCCTTACATAAAAAGCTGACAGTGAGGAGATTGGGTTAGGGAGTGAAGCAGGGCAGTGGTTGTCAAACTGTGTATTCAGATTGTTACCGAAACCTTGATACTTGCTCCTGAGGCTGAATTAGTGAGAATGAAGAATGAGGACAAGTGGTTTGACGAAAAGGAAAGAGAAGTTTATTAATTTACCAGCAAATGAGAAGGGCGGCAGACTAGTGTCTCAAAAGACCACGATCCTGCCTTTAAGCACAAAAACAGGGCTTTTTAAAGGGGGGTTTCAGTGGTTGGGCATCGCATGTTGTGGCTTCAGGCTATTGTTGTTTAACTATAATTGGTGGTTTCAGTGGACCTTATCTCAGGTGATCACCGTCTTTCGACCCTTGTCCAGACAATTCTGTTGAGCCAACACCTGTGGTTTAAGATACTAGAAAACAAACAACAAAAAACATTTTTGTACCCTTTTGATTACTGGCCTCAGGCAGGAATGCAGGTTTTAATTCCCAAAAAGGGTAGGGGTTTTAAAGAGACTATTTGTAAAACATTTTGTTGCCCTTTTTCAGACCTTTACCTCTGTTACAAGATCGCCTGGGGAACATGGTGAAAATACAAAGGCCCAGGCCCTCTATCTCCATGAGCCCTGGACTCCAGGTCCTTCATTAGCTCTACAGACGATTCAGACACACACCAAGTTGGACAAACACCAATTTAGGTGACTACTCCCCTGTTGTTTGCCCACCTCTGAAGTGGCCTGCTCCTCCCCCATCCTCACTAGAGCGAACTT
The DNA here is from genome assembly GCA_963574695.1 of Propithecus perrieri. NCBI lineage: Eukaryota > Metazoa > Chordata > Mammalia > Primates > Indriidae > Propithecus > Propithecus perrieri. The sequence goes on from CAUYRB010036125.1 coordinate 31,209, forward strand.
CCAGAGCTGGGCTATTCTATATGGTAGCCTCTGGCCACATGTGGCTATTGAGCACTTGAACTATGGCTAGTTCAAATTGAGCAGAGCTGTAAATGGAAAATGAACATTGGATTCCAAATACTTGGTACACAGTAAAATGATAGTATTTTAGATATATTGGGTTTCTTTTTTTTTTTTTTTTTTGAGACAGAGTCTCACTGTGTTGCCCAGGCTAGAGTGCCGTGGCGTCATCCTAGCTCACAGCAACCTCAAACTCCTGGGCTGAAGCGATCCTTCTGCCTCAGCCTCCGAAGTAGCTGGGACTACAGGCATGTGCCACCATGCCCGGCTAATTTTTTCTATGTATTTTTAGTTGTCCGATTAATTTCTTTGTATTTTTAGTAG
>CAUYRB010036126.1:0-28011 GCA_963574695.1 Propithecus perrieri
CATGCCTGTAGTCCCAGCTACTCGGGAGGCTGAGGCAGAAGGATCACTTGAGCCCAGGAGTTTGAGGTTGCTGTGAGCTAGGCTGACGCCATGGCACTCACTCTAGCCCAGGCAAAAGAGTGAGACTCTGTCTCAAAAAAAAAAAAAAAAGGTTGAATGAAAGAAGATATAAGAAGAATGCAGATTCACATGGACCTTAATCCTGTATGTCATCAAGGTAGGAAGAATAGCCAGGATCATGGATAACAGAATCAGAATCCATAAAGAGCTCCATAGCCTGGAAAATGGACCAAATCTGTCAAGATGAACTGAAATAAGACTAAATATGGAGCCCATACTTAGGTCTAAAAGAGCATTTATTTGGACATAGGGTGGGGGCAGTAGGACTATCTGGAAAAGATGCCTAGTTGTCTTTATGTGGCCAGTTAAAAATGCTAATATGATCTCAGCACACATTAATGGGAATATGCTATTTTTCCCTATCCCTTAATTATTGGACCTCTGACTCTTGGCATATCACCATCATCAGTCTGCCCGATGCCCCTTTCTTGTTTTCTTTGTTTCATTCTTATTTATCTCCATTCCTTGCCCACATAGAATACGTTTTTTTGTTTGTATGTCTTCTTATACTTAAAAACTTTGTATTGCTATTGTTTTAAATTTATGTAAATGGTGTAGTGTCATAGAGAAAATTCCATTTCTTATTTCTCTCAGCATTTTGTTAAATTTCCATCCGTGTTGCCAGAAGTACACCAACTTCATCGCTCCTAAATGCTTCTAAATGCTTCATCCCCCCACATTTTAAGGATCCACGCTCCTGGTGATGGACACCCAGACTGCTTTCAACTTCCTGCAACTAACAAACAATTGTGATGAACATTCTTATACATATCCCTTCCATATCTGAATGAGCATGGATTTGGGCTCTATACCTAGGCGAGGGTCGACCGGAACAGAGATCGGTGCATCCTTATTTCACCTGGGCAGTGCCAGGCTGCTGTCTTGAGTGGTTGCACCATTCAACACTCTCCCTGGTGGTGAGAGTTCCATTGTTCCCACATCCCCGCCGACAGTTGGTATTACTCAGCTTTTGTTTTTGCCAATATCAGAGGTACAGAGTCATCTCTCATTGTTGTTTTTATTGCATTTCTTGGATTACTAATGTGGTTTGAGCATCTTTTCAAATGCTTCTGAGCCTTTCAAGTTCTCTATAAATTGCATGGTCATTATCCTTTGCCCATTGTTCTATTGGGGTGCCTCTTTTGTATTGATTTTAGGAGTTCTTAGAGTTCTCTAGGTATCACTGGTTTTGAACAAGGCAAATGCTTTTCAACTGTGCTGTTGACTCTGATCTAAGCCTGGAGAATTGTGTTTGGTTCTGAGGCTTATATTTCAAGAGGCCGTGAGAATCCTGGCACAGAGAATGGACACTTGGTTTGCGAAACTCATTAGGTAGGAGCCGTAACAGTAAGTGGAATCAGGATTATTGATTTCAGGTAATATAAGGAAGGTATTTCCAGTGATGAGAGCCACCTGTTGATGGGATGTACTTTCTGGAGTGACAGTGAGTGTCCTAGACAGCACCAGGGGTGTTTAAAGAGAAGAAGACATACAACTACTTGTTGTAGAGGTTTCCAAAAGTTTTCAGATAGTAGATGGCCCCTTCCAACCTTGACACTTTCAGAGCTTTTTTGAGTCGCCGTATGCTGAAAGTCAGAGACAGCATCATAGAAGAGGAGGGGAAGGGGAAAACACAGTTTTAATTCCTTTTTCTTCTTTCCTCCTAAGCTCTCCGTATGCTTTATCTATCATACTGTGGCACCTGGTGCTGCCTCGTCCTTTATGTGAGGCGCGTGCGCGCACACACACGCATACGCACACGCTTGTCCACAGTCATGTTCATACAAACACTTTCACATTATCGGACATGCACAGACACCACGTAAGTTCACAGACACACATATCACAGTTAAGCAGTATGTGCCATCAAGACACGTATGGCTATGTACATGTAGCAGGGGCAGAAAAGTTGGGGTGCCTTTCATCCCCATCGTAAGGGTCACAGCCGACACTCCTATAAAAAAGACAGGTTAACAAGAGAAAAGCATACAGACATATTTAATCAAAGTTTTACATGACACAGGAGTCTTCAGAAATGAAGACCCCAAAATACAGGGAAAACTAGCTTTATACTTAGATTTGATGAGGAATGGGCAGCTATGTAGAAATAGGATCGGACAAAAAGGGTATAATCTAATGCTAATGGACAGAGTGGGGAAACCCAGAAAGACCTGTCTAGAGTATTTTTGGCCTCTCTGTGCAGTATGCCTTTCGCAGGTATGGGACAGGGGCCTTTCTGGAATAACGGTCTTATGACCTCCTATCAAACAAGGTAGGTCAGAGAATTTCTTTACGGCCAGCTGTTACACAGGAAGGTGGGGGAAGGTTAGAGTAACATTTTTAGGTTTTATGGCTGGCTCTGGGGAAAGGGGATTCTGGTTTCTTCTATGACTTGCCTTGGGGAGGAGGGATCCTAGTTTCCCTGGCTTGCCTTGGGGAGAGTGAAGAGTGAGAGACAGGCGGACAAGAGAAGGTCAGAGAGAAACGTTGCTTCTGAGTCTGCTTCCGAGGCCTTCACTTTGGGGTATCATTTTTTTGGCCCCAACATGCACATATGGCCCATGCATGTTGTATGTGCTCCCAAACGGGGGAAATGGCTCTGGGTTAAATGCGAAAGGTCACACAGTCCTTGATCTTGGTGTGGAGTCTCCATCTAAGGAGGTCCAATCCTGCCAGCACATCTGCAGGAAGCAGAACCCGTACTCTGCAGGGAGGTAAATATTTGATAATTCACCTTATTCCAGAGGCCAGAGGCCTGAACAGGCACAAGGAGCCCTTGGTCATCAGGACTTTGCTCCAAACCCTCTCCGTTCTCAGCCTGATGTCTCCTGGGACTTCCCTTCGCCCTTTTATGGCAGGGGCTAAATAAAACTCTGGAATTGGGCCTGTTTCCTCCAGGAAGAAGAATTGTTTCCTAATGTTGTAGCATCTTGGTCATTGAGCCTCTGGGGCTTGCACTGCCTCCACCTGGGCGTGGGGCTACTCACCTTTTTAAGCACGTGTGGGTGAGATGGTTCAGGAGACAGAGTGCCAGTGGAAGGCCGCAGATCCTGCCAGTGGAAGCTGTTTCTGCGGGTGGAGGGTCACTGTGGCCTGGACTATTCTTTGATTCTGTCCCTCCCAAGAGCCTCTTGGCAGAGTCAAGCAGCTGAGAAGTTGCCTGCTGACTTTGGGCCACGTGGCTTAAACACCTAAGGCCAGGAGGGTTTACTGTGCATCAGTGTCAATGCCAGGGGAGGGCCTCGGGCTGTGCCAATTTCTACCCCTTGCACAAGTCCAGTGAGACAGAACATGCCCACACAAGTTACACGAAGCAGGGCTATTACTTACAGATGGCCAACGAAGGACGATGGAAGCCTAGGTTCATGCAGAGCCAGTCCTCCAAGGTTCAGGAAAGCTGCGAAGTTGGAGGGAGTCTTGTCTGCTCCACTTTCACTGAAGCTGAGGGACCCCCAGGAGCAGCTTGCCATGGGTTTTATACCCCAGGGCCACATGAATTGCTGGCTAAAGCATTGTAGGACATCTGTTCTCAGAGGGACGGAAACAGAGCCTAGGTTGTTCTAGCCAGTTCCTCCCTGTCTCAGGATGCCGCATTCCCAGCACATTGTACAGTCAGCCTTAAGAACTAGAAGTGGGAAAGTGGGGAGAACCGGGTCAATCCAAGGCCAGCTGGAGACCCGCCCTGTACCTAAGAGCTGCAAAGATCCAGGACAACACCGCAGAGAGGCTCTCGCTGATTGTGGAGGAATGAGAAGGCAAGGGAGGGGACTTGGCTGGGAGGGGACTTCCCAAGAGATGTGATGGGATAAATGTGCCACTGGGACCCCTGCCCCGAGTGGCTGCCCACTGAGGCTCCATCTGACCAGGTGGATCTGTTTAATTTCGGTCCCCTCTAGTTCCAGCTCTGACAGGTTCTCAGCCTCCTGAGCCCCGCAGCAAGCAGCCATGTGCTCCGCTGTGGCGGCGCTTTTCGCTCTGGAGCTCAGTGGCGAAGGAATAATCACTCGAAACACATAGTGTTTCAAGAAAAGAGAGACCAAAATGTGAAGGAGAAAATGGCCTCCTCAGCTAAGTTCCTCCCCGTATTTACTTCCATGGACACGTGCAAAGGGCCAGGGCCGTTTGCTAATTTCTTTAACAACTTCCATACAGGTCAGCCGAAAACAACTGTTTTTGGCTGACCTTTGCACTCAGCAAACAAGCAGCTTCGGGCAGGCGTTTTCGCTTGTCCCCTCACTCACCTGCTCACGTTCTTCCCATCCATCCTTTCTTCTAGGCCCAGCCCCCACACTCAACGGGCTACCCAGATAGTTCGAGGACACTGGTGTAGGGAGAGAAGGGGACCAAGGGCAGAGCACGGAGGAAGAGCTTCATCGGGGTGTGGTCAGAGAGGGAGGAGGAGAGCCAGAGAGCCAGCAGGTTCCGAAGCCTGGGGAGGCAGAGATGTTACATAGGATGAGGGGTGAGAAGAGGCCGCTGCACTTCATGACTAAGATAAAGAAAGAATAAAAGAAGCCATGAAAAGGTTTTTCCCACCATGAGGCGTAGTAAAGACTGAACGCCGTGTAAGCAGGACTGAAGATGCAAAACTCTGTGATTGTGAACTGAACTCCTCTAAGTCTGACGCCTACTCAGGAAAAACTCAAGAAGCTTGCCCAAGGACATCAAGTGTCCACAGAACCGCATTTTTTGCTTCTCAGGGCTGATTTCATTGCATGAAAGACTGGGCTGCCTCCCTGATGTCACGGTGAGCACTGAAGCCACACCTGCTGACACAGAAGCCGTGAAAAGCTTATGAAGGGGAGAGCCACTCTTGTTGGAAGGGGTCTCTGTTTCTGGCCTCAGTAAGGTTCATGTGAGGTGAGGCCTTCAGGAGCGTGCTTCATGTTAGACTCTGGGATTTCAAAAGCCAGTAAAAATATGTTGTGTTTTTTTTTTTTTTTTTTTGAGACAGAGTCTTCCTCTGTCGCCCAGGCTGGAGTGCAGTGGCATCATCAAAGCTCACTGTAGCCTCAAACTCCTGAGCTCAAGGGGTCCTCCTGCCTCAGCCTCCCAAGTAGCTGGGACTACAGGTGTGTGCCACCATGTCTGGCTAATTTTTAAATTTTTTTGTAGAGATGGGGTCTCGCTATTGCCCAGGCTGGTTTCGAACTCCTGGCCTCAAGAGATCCTCCCACCTTGGCCTCCCAAAGTGCTAGGATTACAAGTATGAGCCCCTGCACCTGGCCCTTAAAAATATGTTTTTAAAAAGGGAGGTAATATTAGGTTGAAAATTTTTATTTTGCCAAGTGAGGACATGAAAAAAGCATTATCCTATCATTTCATAAAATTAGGAAGGGCATAATCTAAGATAAAGGACAGTCCTCTGAACAGAACACGTTTAGTTTTAGGTGGAACCCAGATGCGACTGAGTCCACTATTTCCCGTGTCCACACTGGAGCAGGACTTTGCATTTGAGCACAGCCCCCCAAAGCTGAGTAGGACTCCATTGATCATGTAAGTAGGGTAGATTCTATTGACGATCTGGGGAAGCAGTGGGACAGAGGGTGAGCTGGCAAACCTCGAAACAGCTCTAAGGTGAAACCTGCCGGGTCAAGGATCTCTCTTTGGTGGCCAGTTGGCTCATCTCCAACTCATCGTTCTTCATGCTGCCTCCCAGGAAGGTTGAGGTGGACTCCAGAACGTGTTTACTGCTTTTCATAAAAATATGCAGACCTAGGAATGAAATAGTTGAACTGTAATCCAGATGTCTCAGCGTTCCATCCTCCTAGGCTGCCCTGTCTGCTAACGCCCAGGTTAAGGGGCTCCAGCGCTGTGGGAAAACCAGTGCTGTCCCCCAGCGGGCCATCGGTGCGGAGAGAGGTGTTGGGGGAAGTCTGTGCTCCTCACGGGCCACCTTTTCCCTTAGGCCTCCGACTTTCCGCCTTGTTGGGGACCCTTTCCTAAGGCTGCCTCCTGGGATAGTTGCAAAATTTCTGCGCGTTTATTATGCAGTGCAATTTAGCTTCCTCTTTGTCTCAGCCGCCTCATCCAGAGGAGCCCTGGGGCCTCTCTTCGCATAATTAAAAGATCCATTAAGGTGTTTTCCCAAACAAAAGAGCAGTTCTGTCCCTCGGAGAAATTCTACCATCCTCTTAGGACAACCTTCTCCAACTGCAGTCAGATTTAAAAATGATCACACACACACACACACACACACCTATGTGGGGAGACAGGGAGAAAGAGAGGGGGAGAGAGAGAGAGGGAGAGAGGTATCAGGGCATCTCTACCCTGTGGCTGATGTACAGGTGAAAGCAATCATACCCCGAGGCTGCTGGGGTGATTTACCAGGACGCGCTGTCCCAGGAAGGGACATGCGGCCAGCACCACCTCTGTGTCTGCAGGTGGAGCCCAAGCGTGGAGTCGGGAGGACAGAACGCCTGGTGCTTCCACCTCCGATGAGAGATGTCTCCCCTTCAGGTCTGCACAGCTCCGGCCCGCTGCTCCCAGCCCCTGCCTTCCCCTTCGCATGCCAACCTCCTCCAGGCCAGTGGGCAAGTGTCTCCCTGTGCGGTGTGCATGGGCCCTGCATCACCCCGCTCCATGGCCCTCCTGGCTCTTGTTTCTCCTTTTGGGCTTTCCCTTTTGGAAGCTTCTCCTAGTGTCCCTCTGGACTCAGCCTAACGCAGGTTGGTGCCTCGGCGTGGGTTGTAGTGGAGGGCCCTGCCCTGGTGGTGTTCCCTCACGTTTTCACGTTCCTCGTGCTGCTAGTCTCGGAGCTTAACTAAGTCAAGCCGGAGCCGGCCACCATGGTGAGCGGAGGCCCCCTCTCACTTTGTGCCGGCTGCAGCACGAGCCTTCTCTTACAGAGGCCTCTTCTCTCGCAGGAAGACTCTTCAGGCTGCTTGAGTCCAAGGACACAGCTGGGGTGTTGTTAGTACTGTCTTTGAGGGGTGACATCCAGCCAGAGGCTGACTCTGCACCTTAACTTCCCTATAAATGTGGAGAAAAGGGGCCAGGTCGAAGGGGAAGTGAGGTTGGGGTGTGAGCAGTGTCCCCGGGGAAGGAGGGTTACCCTCACTGCAGGGTCGTGAGTCCTCAGGGCCTGCCTCCGAGCAGCAGGTGGGGGCTGCGGGACCGAGCGGGGTCCTGAAGGCTGGAGCTGGACGCCTGGGCAGGGGGGCTGGGGCAAGGCTGTTTAGAGTGTGGGTCAGGGTCTTAGGGCTTTGGGGCTGCTATAACAAAGTGCCATAAACTAGGTGGCTTATAAACAACAGAAATTTATTTCTCACAGTTCTAGAGGCTGGGAAATTCAAGGTCAAGGTGTTGGCAGATTGGGTGTCTGGTGGGGGACTGCTTCTGCAAAGGTGGCCACTTCTTGATGTGACCTCATGTGGTGGGAGAGGCAAGGGCCTCTCTGGGACCCTTTTTATGTGGGCACTAATCCCACAGATGAGGGCTCCAACCTCATGTCATGACTGTATCACCTCCCAAAGGCCCCACCTGCTAATACCATCACCTTGGGGGTTAGGACTTCAAGGTAGGAATTTTGAGGGGACATAGACATCCAGACCATGGCAGTCAGGGTTCCCTCCCTTCTCCCACAGCCACAGTCTCCGCTTATGCGGAAAAGAACAAATGGGGCGAGGGCTGTGGAGAGGGGAGCGCAGGGGCCGGGCCCTCTGTCCATGTTCACTGTAATAGCAAAGAGGTCATGGTCACGTCTCATCCCTCCGCAGAGCACGGGATCTGCCCATGGGAGGCGATGTTCCAGCCTCCTGGGCCGTTGCGGCTGAATCGGTGGTTGAGAGCGCCCGGCCAGGCCCTTGCGCCCAACGTTATTGCGATGCCACTGTTCCTTTCGCAGGCAGGCTGAACGCAAGCTTGGGTGTAATAGGGCTCGCTTGGGCCAAACCCTGTCCATCTCCCGAATTCAGGTGAGGCTGGGTATTTCTGGCAACTGGTGGGACAACATCCTCTTTGGTGTGGACTATGGTCCTTCGGGAAGAGTCCTCACCTAGGGGAAGAGGTGGCCAGGCCAATTAGGGGGCAGGAAAGTTCTGGGTTCAGCCATGCCTCTGTCTCCCTCGCTGACCCTCGTGGACTCATATCTGGATGCTAAGGCATGGGAAGCAGATGGGTGGGTTGGCTGGAATTATAAGTCATCTTCCTAAAATTCTGTGTGGCAGTGGGGCCCAAGCAGCCCTGCTCCAGACACCTCTGAGAGTGTGGCACAAAAGGAGCAGGTTTTGCTCTGTTTTGCGTGGTTATGGGGTGGCTTTGTGTCTGGGGGAGGGGCCTCTGGCTCCATGGTGATGCTGGGTGGACCAAGAGGTACCCAGCGGAAGTGGCAGTGTCAGGTGGACACAGTCCCCAGTTCCAATAAATCTGCAGCTGTCATATAGCAACTGACAAGTGGCATCCATGAGCACATGTGGGACCCCTCCTGGGACTCCTGGGGGGACTTGCAGGCTGTGGGGTCCTGCACGAGCCAGGGAACCAGTGTCCACTAGCTCCTTCCTTTCTAGGGCTTGTCAGCAGCCTTGGAGTGACTTGAGAAGGAAAAGAAGACATGTTTTCTGTTGAAGAAAACAAGACTCCATTTTTGTTCACAGACGGATCCAAGCCAAGCAGCTGCCCTGTGGAAGGGCCCGGCCTCTGGGTTCCTGCCGCACATGTGCCCCGGGGATGAAAGGCTGCCTGGCAGAGCCCTCGGGGTCTTGGGGCCTGGCTGCAGTGTGATCTGCGCCTGTGCTGCACGGACTGCCCGGCCGCTGCCAGTGCCTGCAATCCCTCAAGGTGAAAGCGCTCTCCAGCGGGTCATTCCAGCCCGTCTGAGTGGTTTTCTGTTCTCGGAATCATTTATTTCTGGTGTCAGGGAGGCCCAGGGCAGCTTTTCCCACTGGCTGTAAATGCTCTGAGCATCATCGATTCCTCTACTCCCATCCCTGGAAATCTGCTGGAGCAGCAAGTCCGGGTCTGGGATTCTAGGCGGGGAGGGGTGGGGGAGGACAAGGGTCAGGGTGGCTTTGGTTCCCTCCCTCTTGGCAGAGGCAGGTGGAGGGATGCTGAAGCCTCCTCGGCTCCCTGGGGAGCAGCCTCCCTCCAGCCTAGGGACTGTGTTGGCGTTTCCTGGCCTGCGGCTAGGGCAGTGTGGCTACCTGTTCTCCCCCCACCCCCGCTTGCAATGCCACCTGACACTCCTTTTGGAGCTTACCCTGTCCCAGGGCCACTGAGTGTGCCTGAGCTCGGCTGAGGACTCCCTCAGAGCTCAGAGCTACCCCCAGATCTCTATTAACCCTCGTCCTGTTGTCCTGTCCTTGCAGGGGCTGCAGCGAAACCCCAGGCTCTAGGGAGGGGCACCCTCCAGCCTCAGGATGGAGCAAAATGGGCTGAGCCAATGCGATGTATGTGCCTCCCATTGTGACCATGAGATCTCAGGTGAGAGTCCCTGTGTGTGTATCCGTGTGCTGTGGCTGCAGCGTGTGTGTGCCTCCATGTCATCTTTGTGTTTGTACATGATCCCGTGTGATGCTGTGAGTGCCCATGGGCTTCTATGTGTTTATGTGTGTGCGTGTGTTCCTGAGTGTGACCTTGTGTAGGTATTTGTGTGTCTAAGTGTGCATGTCTGTGTGTGTGCTGATGTGTTTGTATTTGTGATTGTGTGTGTCTGCTGTTTGCATCTCTGTGTGTGTGCATGCTTATGGCACATGTGTACCTGTGTCTGTGTGTGTGTGCATGCTCATGGCGTGTGTGCCTATGTCTGTGTGTGTGCACAGTCATGGCATGTATGCCTGTGTCTCTGTGTGTGTGTATGCTCATAGCATGTGTATGTCTCTGTATGTGTACATGCTCATAGAATGTGTGTGCCCATGTCTGAGTGGGACGTGTGTGGGGTTTGGCATACAGCAACCAACCTGTGTGTGCATGAGGATGCCTGTGAGTGTGCCCCTCTCTCCAGTCCTCCCTCTCTTCTTAGTCATTTTCTCCCTGTCACCCAAGGATTTATGGAAAATTCCAGCGAGGAGGTGGTAGCCAGGCAAGGAGACCCTCAGATACGGTCTCATTGCCCTCAGAGCTGCTCCGGGGCCAGAGGGGACAACATTTCCAGGCTCTGAGAGCTTCTCCTGAGAGAAAAGCATCAATCTGCTTGTCAAAGGCAACATGGCCATTTGTCCCTGTCTGGAAGGACCAGGGGGCAGGGCTGGGCCTGAGTCGTCGCTGTCTCCCGGGCCCAGCACAGAGTAGGGGCAGGGAAAGTGACTGCCGAGCTCAGGGACGGGCAGGCTGGGGGCTGACGCAGATGGACAGCCTGGGGAGCCGGCTGAGGCCTGCAAGAGGTGAGAGGGCCAGGAGAGGTGGGGCAGAGGGAACGGGGCCTGGTCGAGGTTGTGCCGAGGCCGCCTCAGCTGGCATCTGGGCCAAAGGCTGGGGACAATGTGTGAGCCTGGCGGGTCAGGGTGGGGCAGTGTCCCTCTGCTATGGGGTGGGAGGAACCCGGCAAGCCCGGGCCTGGAGGCACTCCCAGCCCTGAGCCTGCTTCGCGGACTCTGCTGACAGGAGGCCCTGGGTGGGGACTGGGTCTCTTTGGGGGTTTCCCTGGGGAAAGGACAATCTCCGTGTCGTCGCCATTTTCCCTGCAGCCTCTCCCCAGAGTGCCTGGGGCAATCCTTGCCAGTCTTCCCAGCTCCGTGGCTGCCTGAGCTGAGACCCTGGGCCTGAGGCCTGGCTGTGCCACTGAGCCCCGACCAGAAGCTCCTCCCTGGGCCTCCATTCCCACCCGCTCAGCTGGTAAGGCCCTTCCTGGTCTGCCCGTCTATGATCCCAGGGCTGACAAGGCCTTCCTGGGAGCAAGGGGAGCGGGGGCACTCCTGAACATACTCTTGTCCTCTGCCCCTTCCTGTCCTTTGCCAGCAGCCTGTCTCTGCCCCCAAAGGTGAGGCTGCTGTGCTGCTGGGCCTTACAGGGGAATCCCTTCCTATCAGGGTAACCAGGCAGCGTGACACCCCAGCACTGAGGGGGCAAGAGCCTGTGGCTGCTCAGAGGGTCCTTCTGGGCTTGGTGCTACATCTCGGGGTGCGTGGGTAGAGGAGCGAGCCAAAGCTAGGGCTCACAGGGAGGGGAGGAGAGGCTGCAAGGGCAGGCAGGGCTGGGTGATTTCTCCCTCCTGGCACCAGTGACCCTTCAGACAGTGCGGAGAGCACATCGCACATGTTCGTTGGCTCGTTTGTCAAATGTTGGCTTATCCCTTACTCTGGGCCAGAGCCTCTCCTTTGACCTAGAGGAACTCAGACCACTTTTAGTCTTCTAGGTTTCTAGAATGTTAAGAAACAAAGGTCCTGAATTTTTGCCCTTCTAGAGTTCTCTCCCACTGTGAATCTGGGCTGGCTTTGTGGCTTGCTTGGGCAAACAGAACACAGCAAAAGGGACAGTGTGCAAGTTCAGAGTCTGAGCCTTAGGGGACCTTGCAGCTTTTGCTTTCAGTCTCCTTTGAAAGAAGCCCATGCCAGCTTCCCTGAAGCCCTGTGGAGGGAGAGTGAGGCCCAGCCCACCCTCGCCACGTCAGTCATCCCAGCTGAGGGACAGGTATGAAGGTGAGGCCATCTTTGCTCCTCCGCCCCCAGTGGAGGCACCAGCCGGCTACAAGTGCACGAGTGAGTCAGCCGAAACCATCTGTTGCAGAGACAATTTGCCCAACCGAACACAGCTCAGGTTGCTGATTTTAGGTCTCTAAGTTTTGGGGTAGTTTTCTTTATGTAGCAGAGGCTAACTGAAATAGAAATTTGGTCACAGGAGTAGTGGTGCTACTGTAACAGAAATTGCAAACATATGGACAACCTTTGGGACTGAGTCGCAGGTGGAGGCTGGAAGGATGACAAGGAGACTGTCAGTGGATGCTGACAGGGCAGCGAGGAGACTGGTACTGAAGGCTGGAGAAAGGCAACCTGTGTTATGTGGGACAGTGAGTGTTACTCGGAGGATAGAAAATGTAGCTAGGGAACCTGTGGATCTGGCGAAGGAGAGTTCCAGGAAGAATGCTGAAAGTGCCCATTGGCTTCTTTTAGCAGCATAGGATAAGGTATCGTAAGAGAGAGGAACTCAAGAAGAAATCGTTCAGTTTGCAAACAGAATTTAGAGGCAATACGGAGAGTCTAGGACAGTCTCTCCGGCAAAAGATTCTCAGAATAAGAAATGGTCTCAGAGCAAAGAATGAATCAATATTGTGGCTGTAAGACTCTGTTTAGACTTTAGAAAGATTTAAGCTGTTTCCTAATAGATCCTCTCGGCTAGACAAAAGGGTTTCTAAAACAACCCTGATACCAACCCAAAATGGGAAGAGGTATAGCTTGGAAAGTATTATGAATATGGCTTTTAAAGCATGGGGTGGCTCCCAACCAGATTCATGGAAAGCCACATAATTTTAAAGGGAATTGTTCTTGGGAAAAACACTACCAGCTCGGATTAAAAGGAATAGAAATGACAAAATGAAAAGAGGTCTCTGGGCTTCCAACTTTTCACAAGCAGGACACAGAGAGAGAGCTACACAGCTGTAAATGTGATCTATTAATATTACTTTTTGCAAAGGAAACATGTCTCAGATGGTGAATCCCAGAGCCTAGAGTGTGAAGGCAAGATCCAAGGAGAACAAGAGATTAGGGAACCACACTCAGGAAGCAGAAAATAGGTCCTAATCAAGGAATACTTCTTGCCCCTAGTATTGAGGGAACTGATGACATCTGCCCAGATAGATTTCAAAATTGCTATGGATCAGTGTGCAGATGGGTGGATTGAAAAAAATCCCACTTACTCCCCTTTTAAATAGGGGTATCCCTTAGGAGATATTCTATCCCTGTCTCACCATTGTACGGTAATTGTGTCACAGTCAAATAACTCATCTTTTTAATTCGTAAGTCTCTGGATCAACATGAGCTCTATCCAAGGAACTGCACGCAAGGAGCCCCATCAGTCTCTGCTTCTGTTGTTCCCTGATGTTCCTGGGCTTCTGTGCTATGTGTGGGGAACAAGAATTGCTGCTCTGGGGGCCCTGATATCTTGGATGACACTTTAGGGGAAGCACAGGCAGCACCGCTGGCTTCTGAGCCACCTCAGTCATTCCTCTCTTTTCTTGAAGGATAATACATGTTCACAGCTGAGTAACTCTGTTGGCTGGTTTCCCGGTGGTAGAATCCCAGAATCATGGCAGCCTTCCTTCATTTTATCCTGTCTCTGTTCCCTTCAGTCCAAGCTAGTTGTGTTTTTGGTGGCATAACATTCTCAAAATCCTTGTGGGTCTTCTGTGTATGTCAAGAGGATCCATGTCATTAGACATGAGAGTTCTCTCCAGATCATTCCTGGGTTGCCCCGTCTCCACTCCTGGCTGCTGCTGAGATGGTTAGTTGGATCCATGATTACACACCTAATTGCTCTAGCACAAGGTGTCCAGCCATACCCCTGATGTTCTCTCTAGAGTATGCCTCAACATCTTTAATAATATGGACAGACTGAGAACATTCTGAATCATCAAGTTATGGTTCCTTTTTGCTTAGTAGTTCCTTCTCAATTTATCTCTTTCCTCTTTCATTTTACTATAAGCAGCAAGGAGAAACTAGGTTGCACCTTGCTTATTTTGCATGGAAATCTCCTCAGCTAAATATCCAAGTTCATCACCTAGAAGTTCTACTTTCCAGTCAAGATGAGAAAACAATGCAGCCAAGTTCTTTGTCACTTTATAACAAGGAACCTTTCCTCCAGTTTTCAAAAACATGCTCTTCATTTTCATCTCAGACATCACGAGAGACATCCATAATGTTCATATTTCTACCAACATTCTGTCCATAATGATATATGTTTTCTCTAAGATGACAGAAGCTTTCTCTACTGTCCTCTTCACTTCCTTCTGAGCCCTCACCAGAATGCCCGTATCTCTACCAACAATCTCTTTAAGATGATCTAGGATTTTTCTATCATTGATTTAAAAACTCTCCCAGATTCTACTTATTACCCAATTCCAAAGCCCTTCTACATTTTAGGCAGCAAAACTTCTTTTTACCAAAATCTGTATTAGTTTCCTAGGGCCGTCATAACAAATTACCACAAACTAGGTGGCTTAGAGCAATAGGAATTTGCTCTCTCACAGTTTGGTAGGTCAGAAGTCCAAAATCAAAGTGTTAGTAGGGTTGGATTCTTCTGGAAGTTGTGAGAGAGAACCTGTTCCATGCCTGTCTCTTAGCTTCTGGTGGTTGCTGGCAATTGTTGGCATTGCTTGGCTCGTAGCTTCAGCTCTCTAATTTCTGCCTCTGTCTTCACATGACCGTTGTCCCCATGTATGACCTTTGTGTCTCTGTATGGCCTTCCTAGGACACCATTCATTGGATTTAGGGGCCACCCTAATCCAGTAACACCTCATCTTAGCTAATTATATTTGCAAAGACCCTCTTTCCTAATAAGGTCACATTCAGAGGTTCCGGGGTTGACATGAATGCTGGGGGGACACTATTCAACCCAGTACAGATATTCGTTTCTTAACTCCTACAACCCCCGGAAGGATACTTGCACACATGCATAAGCAGAGGTGGAGAGGAATGAATTTACTTCAAAAGAGACTGTAGAAAGCATCTAGTCCCACGTTCTGCCCAAGGCTGTCTTACCCTCCATGGCATCCTTTGTCACCTTCTTTCTCTTCCTGGGCTTTTTCAGTACAGTGTTCCTTGGTCACCTCAGCTAAAAATCCAACCCCTCACGTACCCTGACGTTTTAAATCCTGTGTCCTTGCTTTATTTTCTCCCTAGCATTTATCACCGTTTAACAAAATGCCGATAGTGTTTTTTGCTTGTTTTCTTTCTTTCTCTTGTTTATATTTTTTGCCTTCCCCACGAGAATAACCTCTACGAAGACAAGGATTTTTGTTCATTTTATTCACTTCTACATTCCCAGCACCCAGAACAGTGTCTGGCACATAGTAGGTGCTCAGTAAAACTTTGTCGCATAACTGAATGCATGCATGAGTAAAGGGATTCCTGGAAAGTAGACATCTAGCTGCTGCAGACATGGAGTCCATCCTATCACTGGGCAAATTTTGTCTTTTTAAGTCATTTAGTGAATCATTAGAAGAGATGGGGTCAGGACTCCAGAGCCCTTGTTTTGCGCCCCAGGGGTCTGTTTGACAGTTTCAGACTCTTGGAAAATAATTGGGGTGGTTGGTTGGCTGGAGGTAGGGAATAAAATAAAAGTTGAAATGCTCCGGGGCTGTCACTGCCCTGCCAGGTCATCTTGCCAACTTTGTCCTGTCTCCCCTGGCCCCTGGCTCCCTGACCTCAGCTTCCTTCCCTTGGCTGCCTAGAAACAGCTGGCCCCTGTGCCCTCTCTCTGGCATGTGGGATTTAGAGACAAAAAGTCTCAAAATCACTTTGAACTCCATGAAGGAGGGTGCCAACTAATCTGAGAATATTATTAGTAAAAAGATAATTCCTTTGAAAATGAAAATTGCTGTATCACACAATCTCCCAACCACGGGGTGGAATTAATGAGGAATTCGCTCAAGATTCACAACTTCAAAATGATCTTCCAGGTGGCCAAAGGAAATTCACATTTACACTTCAATCAGAAATTCCTTTGTAGATGGTAAGCAGTGGAGGGTTTAATTTTCTGAGATCACAAGTGGCTGTCCCCTTCCTGAGAAGAAGGGGGCCCGTGATAAAGAGTGCCCTGGTATCTGCGAACTCTTCAGCTAATTAGAAAAGTGAATCTAATTTCACGGATTTCAGCTCCTATTAATTTATCCTGAGCTTGTTGGTAATGAAGCCATGTGTTTGTTTCTTAAGAAGGAAACATCAGAGAGGAAAAGAACGGGTGTGAGGCTGTGCTGTTTATTCTCCTACCTTCATTCTGTTAATTGAGGAAATAACATGATTTAACGTATATTACGATGTTATCAGCACGGCACTTGCTTTACCTACTAAAGGAGCCCTATGTAGTTAGCCCTAAATGTGCTTGCCATGTCTGCCACAGCTAAGACAGAAGAAAGAAGGAACAGCTGGTGGCAAAGTGGCTAACAGGGTCTGCTGCAGACCCTTCCCTTTACTAGTTTCTGCTACTTCAGTCTCCCCTGTTGTATTCAGCAAATATCTGTTGAGTATTCCCACGTTCCAGGTAAGCTAGACTTCAAACAAGACAGCTAGGGATTTCAGAACCTATAGATAACAGTCTTAAACAAACAATTTTTTATTTACAATGGTGATAAGGGCTTTAAAAAAGAAGTGGCGTCTTCCCACATATATATCTTGTTAGCCACTAGGTATGAAACTTTAGGCATTAGAGACTGGTTTGAGCCTCCCTTCATCAACCCTCTGTAGTCATTACAGGACACAGCTCATCTCGGCGCTCAGATATTACCTAGAGTATTAGCTGCTCAGAGTTGAGCAGTAGAGATTAATAAAGGGAAGTAAATGTTCAAATAAGTGTAAAATTTTGGAAGAGGCTAGTATCAGCAGTATCTGGACAGACTTGGCACTAACCAAAGCCAGTGGAAGCTCTGGCCTCAGAGAGTGGAAAAGTTTATTTCCAGATACTGACAAGTGTAGACAATGGAGTCTAGCTCAAGGCAGAAGTAGTAAATTCCAGGACCATGAGCAACATGAGTCACTTGTTCCAGGAGATGTAAATATAAGATTCCTCCACATCAGCCATGGTTAGCACATTAGTCCCAAGAGACACCTGCCATTCATTTCAGGGAAAGGTGGGTGTGGACAAGGGGACAACAATTCCTGAACTCCCTTGCAAGAGAGTGCTCAATCCTGCCAGGTATGGCTGAGATATGGAATCAAGTAGTGCTCAGGGTGGCCTTGCAGACAGCGACCAGATCTGATGTGGCAGATATTTTCCAGAAGTGGCCAAAATCTATCTCCTGTGTGCTTTGCCAGAACTTGCCACTGTCCCATCAAGAGGTGATCCTGTGTCCCCTCTCCTTGAAGCTAGGTGTTCCTTTGTGACTGCTTCTCTCTCTCTCTCTCTCTCTTGCTTTCCCTTGGAACCCAGCCTCCATGGTGTGAGGAAGCCCAGGCCACATGGAGAGACCACAGGAGACACAGGGGGAAGTTTTCAGGGGGACTTTTGAGGAAGGTCTCCTCACTTCTAATAGCTCCAGGAAGAGATGGTCTCTCTTTTGTCCAGCCGTGATGCCTGAGAACTTCTGCGGCCATTTTCCTCCCAGCCAACACGTAGAGTGAGGCAACTCTCAGAAAACCACAGAGCCATAGAGCAGACCCTGACACCTTCCTTGTTAGCTGTGTGGCCTTAGACCAGTTGCTTCACTTCTCTGGTCCTCAGTTACCACATCTTGAAGTGGGAGTACTGGTCCTGCTTCAGAGGATGCAACTGGAGGTTGGTAGTCTGTATCTGCTCTGCAACTATGGTCAGCTGACCGAGTGTTGTTTTTTTTTTTTTTAAAATATTGAGTTTGTTCATGGGTGTATACAAATGTCCAAACTTACCAAATTGTACACCTCAAATACACAGAGTTTATTGCATGTCAGTTACGCCTCAAAGAAACTGTCAAAAGTCGAGTTTGCTGACAATGTTTATAGTCAGAAGATCTCACCTAAAACTCTGGATTTCTTGCTTCTCTGAAGAAAAAAAAAAAAGGAAATATGTGGCAGGGCCGAACCCACATTCCTCTAGATGGAGAGTCCTGCTTCGGTTTGCTGGGCTCCCACCAGCACCTCTTGCTCGGTTACTTTTGCTGCCGGCCCCTGGAGATGTTTGGGTTTGTGACTCTGACCTCCCTCGTGCGTTCGTGGAGAGCCTTGGTACTCGGACTGTCGCCTGCAGACCAGCAGCGTCCTGGGAGCTCGTTAGAAGGCAGAATCCTAGGCCTCGCCCCGGGCCTCCTGAATCAAAGCTGCATTTTAACAAGATCCTCTGCTGTTTCTTTGCGCACTCAAGTTCAAAAACCACTGGCTCTGAAGATTAGAAATGATGTCTAAAAGTCACCTGGCTCAGCCACCCAGGACGAACGGTTGCCGTGTCATTTAATCCTTGAAACAACGCTTTGTGCAGAAGAGCTGAGCCGCGCTGCGCTCAGCGGTTTGCCCGGCCGCACCGCCGACAGGGGGCAGAGCCGGCATTCAACACGGGTCCCCCGGCCCGGGATTTACGCGCCGCCCGCTCTGCCTCCTGCACAGGTGGGGGCCGTAGAAATCACCCAGGAGACCTGCGCTTATCTCGGGGGATCAGACCGACCCCACAGCACAGGTGGCGGCTCTGCCCAGGGCCGCCCAGACTTCACTCCCTTCTCCCAGCTTGTGGCCAGAGCTCGGTGCCGAGCAGAGGTTCAACCCAGAAGGAAGAAAGGGAGGAGGGAGGAAGGAAGGAAGATGTCAAACAGGCCCGTCCTCAGCTCCCTGCCCCAGCCCCCTGCCCCAGGCCAAGGATGGTTTATCACTGGGACTTGAATTCAGTGGAGAATAACGGAGATGGAACTTAAACATGTAAGGATTTATTATTATTTTTTTCCCCATGCCACGAGAGAGAGAGAGAGGTAGCAGTGATGTGTCTGTCGGTGGTTCGAGGATGTCGGGTCTGCAGTCCCTGCTTCTCACGGTCCCGGGCTGGCTGCCGTAGCTCGACCCACCGGGACACCGGCAGGGAGAGAGGGGAGCAAGTCTTTCCTCGAAACCTTTAACGCACGTCTTGTCGGCCAGAATTAGGCTGGGAAATGTAAGGTTCCCGTTTAGTTTTGTTTTTAGCTAGGCTCCTTTGTTTTGCCACCCCCTTCTCCCATCCACTGCCCCTGAATGAAGGTTAGTAAGAAAGAAGGAAGGATGGACATTGAGTAGACATCTGGCCATTTTTGCCACGAATGGGAAAGTAGGACCTGATTCCTGTTGAACTAGAGCAGTCCTCCCAGGTCAGGAGGTAGCTTGAACACTCTCCTGGGTTTAGCTTTGCTCTGGGAATGAGAAGCTGCCCCTCCATTTGTCCCCCCCACTGCCATGACCCAGGGAGGGGGCTGTCCTCACTCAGTGAGCGGGTGCAGGGCCCTGCGATTCCAGCAAGACGGTTGGAGAGAATCCATGTGTCTGGGGACAGCTGGACCACAGCCTCCTGCCCTGGCTGCACACCTGTTGGAAACTATATTTAGAACAGCAAATCTTGGAGTAAGGAAAAGAGAGAAGCCAAAAAGAAAAGAAAAACACAAAAGATGCAGCCCAGAAAATGGGATATTATGCCCATACAGCAAAGCCACAGCCCACTGTGGGCTGGTTTTTAAGAACGAGGAGGGAATGGCTGTGGGCACACTCTGCGGGTGCGGGGTAGCCTGGATTTAGGAAAACTGCAGCTGACAGGATCTGGGGAGCTGTAAACTCTGCCTGTGCTGGCACAAAGTCCCGTCCTGAGAAGCCCTAAAATCCCCTTCTAGAACTGGGGCTCCTGAACCTATTGATTGTGGCACACGTAGGCGGGATATAAGACTTTGTGCTCTCCTCTCCCCTCTAGTTTCCACTAGGGAAAAAACTAAGGGTTATAAAGAAAGAAAAGAAAAAAAACAGGTTGGATTTACCGTGCTCCTAGCAATACAAATGATTCACTTATTCGTTATTTTAGAATATGAACATACTAAAGGATTTTTGTATATTGTAAAACAATTTCCTAAAAACTTAAAAATAACTCCAAATAATTTTATTTTACTTATAAAAGTAGCTGATATTCACAAGCAGCCCATCACACATGACATGTTCCTCTACAGGCAATAGGGATATCAAACATGCATGGCCTTGAGGACAGACAGGAAAATTATAGCTTAAACATTATTGATGAAAATCTGGATCACTATAGACTATGAAATTAACCTAACAATTCACAAAAAGTTAAATGATAATGTTAAGGCTAAATTAAAGAGACTTTTATAATAAAAACAGCAAGGCCATCAGTAATGAAAAAAATACCCCACAGCTAGTTCAGGGTAACACTGATGAAGTACTAGACATAAGCCTTTCCTGAAAATCGTGAAATTCTACCCAGCTACAAGTATGCTTGCAGGCTAGGAGTTTGACAACATTGCTAAGTATTGTGTCACAGCCAGTTTTCTCTGCAAAGGACACAATCAGAGTCCTAGGTAATTTTAGTTTATGAATAGCACATTTTAGTACACTTTCATGACTCATTAGTTTACTAGTAAGTAACCCTGAGTAGACCAAAACTATGAGAGTCTACAGAAACATGAGTCACTTGCCTGTGAGAATTGAAGAGACTTGCACTTTTGGGTCACTGTGACCCCTTGGGGGAGCTGCTGTGGCCTGGCAGGGAGCTTCGGGCCACATGTGGCCATTATGCTTCAACAAGTAGGTCTCCATCCTGGAGGGCTTTTCTCCTGTAATTATCTCTCATTTGTACAGTGCAGTATTATCAAAAATTTTCTGTCTGCTGGGTGATTTCCATTAGCACACACACGGGCTGTAAGGATTCCCTTCTTAAAACTTGCTTCCTCGACTTCGTATCCCCTCCGGTTACTACCACCATTCTCTCCTTGCTGCTGCAACAAAACTTCTCAAAAGAGTTGTTTATGTTGTGTCCCCAACTCCTCTCCCATTCTATCTTGAACTATTCTAAAAGGTTTCTGTCCCCAGCATCCACTGAAACAGCACTTGTCACGCTTGCCTGACTTCCTCCACGGACGCCCCCGTCATTCTTGTTAGCATGAGCAGGAGGGTAACCAGCTCATTCCAGTGTGCCTGGGACTGTATTGGGTTTGAAAATGGGAAGTCTCATGTTCCAGCAACCATCTGAGTCCTGGGCAAATCTAGAGCGCAGGTCACCCTAGATTAAGGACCTCCATGTTGCTGAATTCATCGACGAATTCTTAGTCCTCTTCTTGACCTCATGGGGACCATTTAAAAAAATAGCTTTATTGAGATATGATTCACATGCAATAAACTGCACATATCTAAAGTTTATAAATCAATAAGTTTTGACCTAGGTATACACCCAGGAAACCATCACGTAATCAAGGTAATACATATATCCTTCACCTACAAAGTTTCCTCATGACCATTTGCAGTCTCTCTCTCTTGCCTCTTACACCTGTGCCCCCTAATCTATAGATGCATTAGTTAGTTATTGCTGTGTAAAAAATACCCCTGAAATATATCAGCTTAAAATAGCAAACATTGATCATGTCTTGTTTTCTGTGGACCAGGAGTGTGGGCACAACTTACCTGGGTGCCTCTGCCTCAAGGTCTCTCCCAAGGTTGTAACCAAGGCATTGGCCAGGGCTGTGATGTCATTTGGCAAACAAGATGGGAGTCACCATCTTCCTATTCTAATCTCAAAAGTGACATCTCATTGTTTTTGCCATATTCTGTCATGAGAAGTGAATCACTAGGTCCTGCCCACTCTCAAGGGGAAGAAATTACACAAGGGTGTGAATCCCAGGAGGTTGCTGTTGTTGGAGCCATTTCAGAGACTGACAACTACACCAGGCAACCACTGATCTGCTTCCTGTCACTTTCTTCAGTTTGCATTTTCTAGAGTTTTATTTGAGTGGAATCATACAGTATTTACTTACTTTTTTATCTGTCTTCTTACACTCAGCATAATTATTTTCAGTTTGATTTGTACTGTTCAATTTATTGAGAGTTCATTCTTTTTATAGCTGAGTAGCGTTTCATGGTGTAGATACACCACAATTGTTTATTCATTCATCTATTGATGGACATTTGAGCCATTTATAGTTCTTAGCTATTATAAATAAATCTATTGTGGACATTCATCTGTAAGTCTTCTTATGGATGTATGCTTTCATTTCTCTTGAGTAAATACTTAGAAGTAGGAAGGCTAGAACGTACGGTAGATGTATATGTATATTTTTAAGAAACTGGCAAATTGTTTTCCAAAGTGCTTGCACCATTTTACATGCCCGCCAGCAGTGCACGAGAGATCCCGTTTCTCCATGTCCTTGTTAGCACTTGGTATGGTAAGACTTTTTTATTTCAGTCATTTTTGTAGCTATGTGGTGATATTTCATTGTGGCTTTAATTTGTATTTACCTAATGGTTAATGATGTTGAAAAGCTTCACATTTTTATTGGCTATCTGCGCATCTTCTTTGGTAAAGTGTTTGTTCAAGTATTTTGCCCATTTTTAATTAGGTTGTTCGTTTTCTTATTATTTGGTGTTGAGAGTTCTTTGTATACTCTGGATACATGTCCATTAGCAGATATATGATTTACAGATATTTTCTTTTAGTCTGGAGCTTGTCTTTTATTTTCTTAACAGTGTCTTTCAAAGAACAGAACTTTTTAATTTTGATGAAGTTCAATTTATCAATTTTTCTTGCACAGATTGTATTTTTTGGTGTCATATCTAAGAATTCTTTGCCTAACCCAAGGTTACAAAGAATTTCTTCTATATTTTCTTCTAAAAGTTTTATAGTGTTAGTGTTTACATTTAAATCTATTATTCACTTTGAGTTAATTTTTGCCAATTGTGCAAGATATGGATTGAAGTTCATTTTTTTTTTTTTGCATATAGATGGTCCAATAGTTCCTATATCATTTGTTGAAAAGACTATGTTTTTTCCATTGAATGGCCTTTGCGTTGTTGCTGATGATCAGTTGTCCCTGTGGACCTATTTCCAGATTCTGTTTTCTGTTCCATTGATCCATTTTTGTCTTTATAGCAATACTTTTTTTATTTTTTTTTTATTTTTTGAGACAGAGTCTCACTGTGTTGCCCGGGCTAGAGTGCCGTGGTGTCAGCCTAGCTCACAGCAACCTCAGACTCCTGGGCTCAAGCGATCCTCCTGCCTCAGCCTTCCGAGTAGCTGGGACTACAGGCATGCGCCACCATGCCCGGCTAATTTTTTCTATATATTTTTAGTCGTCCAATTAATTTCTTTCTAGTTTTAGTAGAGACGGGGTCTCGCTCTTGCTCAGGCTGATTTCAAACTCCTGAGCTCAAACAATCCGCCCACCTCAGCCTCCCAGAGAGCTAGGATTACAGGCGTGAGCCACCATGCCCGGCCTATAGCAATACTTTTGATAACTGTAGCTTTATAGTAAGACTTACGGTCAGGCAGTGTTAGTCCTCCAACTTTGTGCTTTAACAAGGTCGTTTTGCTTATCTAAGCCTTTTGTATTTCAGTATGAATTTTAGAATTGGCTTGTCAATTTTTACAGAGAAAGCCTGCTGGAATTTTGATTGGGATTGCGTGAAATCCATACATTAATATGGAGAGAACTAATATCTTATTGAGTATTCCAATAATGAATATGGAATATCTCACCATCTGTTTAGGTTGTCTTTAATTTTTCTCAGCAATATTTTAAGTTTTCAGTGTTTAGGTCTTTCACATCTTTTTTCATATTTATCCCTAATTATTTCATATTTATTTATGTTATTGTAAACGGTATTTTAAAATGTTTCAACTTCTGATTGTTCATTGCTGGTATTTAGACGTATAATCAATTTTTGTAAATTGATCTTGTGTTCTGCAATTATGCTAACTTACTTATTAATTCTAGTAGCTTTTTTGTAAATTCCATTAGACATTCTGCATAGGCGATCCTGTCACCTGCCAATAAAGACTATATTCTTTTTTTTTCCTTTTCGTTGCTTAAGTTAAGCACTGGCTAGGACCTGCAATATAATATTGAATAGAAGTGGTGAGAGAAGGCATCCTTGCCTTGTTCCTGATCTTAGAGAGAAAGTATTCTATCGCTGTCAGTATGATACTAGCTATAGGTTTTTCATAGATTTTCTTTGTCAAGCTGAAGAACTTTCTTTTATTCTTACTTTGCTGAGAGTTCATTTATTTTTTATCACAAAATAAAGATGTTGGATTTTGTCAAATGATTTTTCTGCATCTATTGATATGATCACATTTTTTCTTTTTTAATTTGTTAGTATGGTGAATCACACTGATTGATTCTCTAATGTTAAACCAAACGTACATTCCTTAGGTAAACCCTAGTTGGTCGTGATGTATTTACCCTTTTTTATATATTGTTAAATCTGATTTGCTAAAATTTTATTTAGAATTTTTGGATTTATATTCATGAAGAACATTAGTCTGTATTTTTTTTCCTTGTTAGGTCTTGTCTGGTTTTGGTGACAAGGTAACGCTAGCCTCATAGAACAAGCTGGGAAGTATGTAGCCCTCTTTAATTTTTTGAAAAGATTTATGCAGAATTGGTAGTTTTTCCTCCTTAACGTGTGATATAATGTTTGGAGGAACTTTTCCTCCTATAATGTTTGGTGAAGCCACCTGGGCTGGAGTTTTTTCTGTGTGAATTTTTAAATAACAAATTCAATTTCTTTGGTAGATACAGGGCTATTCAGATTATCTATTTCTCCTTGAGTAAGCTTTGATAATTTGTGTCTTTTAAAGAATTTGTCCATTTTTATCTACGTGGTCATAATACTAAGTTGTTCATATTTCTCCCTTATTATCCTTGTTAAATCTGTAGAATCTGTAGTGATATCATATCTCTCATTCTTCATATTGGTAATTTTTGTCTTTTCTCTTTTTCTTCCTTAGCAGCCTGGCTAGAGGCTTATCAGTTTTATTATCTTCTCAAAGAAATTGCTTTTGCATACATTGATTTTTTTCCTATTGCTTTTTGTTTTCTATTTCATTGATTTGTCTTCTGATTTTTTTCTTTCTTCTTCTGACCTTGGGTAATCTGCTCTTCTTTTTCTAGTTTCTTAAGGTGGAGGCTATGATCATTTCTTTCCTAATATAAGTGTTTAATGCTTAAACTTCTCTCTAAGTTACTGCTTAGAATTTTGATATGTTTATGTGCTTTCATTTTCTTTGATCTTCTGAAACTCCCAGCTACGTCGCCTCAATCTGGGGTGTTTCTAGGCTCTGCCTGAGCCCCCCCTCCCTGCTTCAAGTCCTGGAAACTCTCTCAGAGCAGTAAGCTGGGATAATTGGCTGGCTTAGCTTATCTGTTTCCTGTCTCTTGGGGAAACTGTCCTTCATTGCTTGATATACAGTGTCTTGAAAACCATTGTTTCATATATTTTGTCTGATGGTTTTGGTTGTTTCATGTAGCTGAATTCTACCAAACAATAAAAGAACAATAATTCTAATACAGTGTAAATTCTTCCATAGAATTTGTATAGAACAAGATAGAATATCCTTATATAACTTTTATGAGACTTGTATAACCTTGATTAAAGAAAAACGGATGAGGCAGTATGAGAAAGGAAAATTATAACCAATCTCACATGGCTAACAAAGTAGAAATCGTAAACAAAAGAATAGCAAGCAGAATCTCACGCGGCGTGAAAAAGATAATGCATGTTCAAATGGGGTTTATCCAGGAATGCAAGATTGACTTAAGATTAGCAATTTTTTACTGAGGCAGAGATTCATTTTTGTTTTAATTGTTTCATTTTAGATTTGATTTTTAGATATTAATTTTAAACTTAAATTTTATCTTATCATTATGGAGAATATTTATCTGGCTCCAAAGTCAAATCTATAAAACAAGATACATTCTAAGAAGTCTGGCTCAAGCCCTGTCCTCTCCACTATTTTTCTTCTCTCCCTTTTTAGGTAATAATTTTTAACAAAAAAAGAAATCTTTCCATTAAAAATATAATTATATCCGACCCCTTTTTAGATAAATGGTAACATACTTAAATACACATTTCCCATCTTTATTTATTTAAAGATATAGCTTGGAAAACCCTCTTTCGTGGTATATAGAAATGGCTCTCATTCCATTTTACAGCTGCATACAATTCCATTATATAGATATACGGGTTGAGTATCTCTTATCCAAGATGCTTGGGACCAGAAGTGTTTTGGATTTTGGAATATTTGCATATACATAATGAGCTATCTCGGGGATGAGACCCAAGTCTCTAAACTGAAAATTAATTTATGTTTCATATATACTTCATACACATGGCCTGAGGGTAATTTTATACAATATTTTTAATAATTTGTGCATGGAACAAAGTTTTGATTGTGACCCATCACATGAGGTCAGGCGTGGGATTTTCCACTTGTGGCATCAGGTTGGTGCTCAAAAAGTTTCAGATTTTGGAGCATTTTGGATTTTGGATGTTCAGATTAGGAATGCTCGACCTTACTGTAATTTATCTAACAATCCCCTATTGTTGGGTGGGTGAGCGAGGGGGGATTTTTGCACTTACAAGTAGCGTTAATGAACAGGCTCACACATGTGTCTTTTTGCCATTTTATATTTGGAATATGTTCCTAGAAGTGGGATTGATGAGTCAGAGTGCATGCAAAGATAATTTTGTCAAATTCCTTTTCATAGGGATTGTATAATTTTGCATTCCTACCACCAAAGTATGAAAGTGTCTATTCTCTAGAGCTTAAACAGAGTGTGTTGACAAAATTTTGATTTTTTGCCAGTCTAATAGATGAGAATGAAATCTCAGCTTTCATTTGCATTTCTCTTATTATGAGCAAGGTCGAGCATCTTTTCATATGGTTAAGAGTCATTTGCATTTCTTTTCTGTTAATAGTCTGTTCATATTCCTTGCTCATTTTTCTATATAGTTGTGGTCTTTTCTATTGCAGGACCTTTCTTAGATATTAGGGATGTTAACTCTTTATAATATGAGTTGAAAATATTTTTCCTCTGTGTGTTGGTTCGGACTTTTCCCCCAACACATGGAGCCCAGAGGCAGGGACTGTCACACTGGCTCAGTGGCCCAGCGGTGTCAGGGCAGCCTCTCTGAGATTCTCCAGGCACTTCCCTCACAGGTGCATTACGACTGTGTTAAAGGCAGGTAGGACCAGAAAGGGATGGCTCCAGACACACTTGTCTCTTGTTAGGAAGGCAAAAGCTTTCTCGGAAGCCCTCCACAGATTTGCGTTCATATTTGATTGGCCAGAACTATGTTACAGGCCTCTCACCTCCAGCTTCAGGGAGAGCTGGGAAAGAAAGCGTGTCCTTCTCCCAGTCTCTGGAGTGGAGGTGGGCAAGGTGAAGGAGCTTGAATGCGTGCTGACTTACCCAGGCAACTACCACAGACAGGAATAGCCCAAGCAGAAGACCCATTCTTTCTCCCTTTCTGTCACATGTCTGCAAAGCCACAGTGAACCAGTGGTTGGGCTCACAACTCCAAAATGGAATTCAGTCTTGGATGTATCAGCAGAGGCTGAGTGCCCTTCCTCCTGCAGCAAGGAAGGCGAGATGACATCTAGAGACTGGTGTTCCTTGGCAGGAGCCTGCTGTTACGGAACACGGCTGAATGGGAGCGTGTCCAGAGGAGAGTGACCGGGTCAGGGGAGCAGGGGCCGCAGGAGCCCTGCCCTGTCAAGGACAGCTGAAAGATTTGGAGATGTTACGTTAGAAAAGATACGGAAGGGAGCAAGATATGTCTCATGGAAAACCTGAAGGCCTGGCACGTGGAAAAATTAGATTTGATCTAGTTGGTGCATGATGCAGTGAGGCAGATTTCGATTCATTTTAAACAAGTGGCTTGCACTGGTTGGGATGGGTTGCTTCGTGGGGTTGTGAGCTTCCCACCCTCTGTGTATCAGTCTTGCTGTTCTCAGGTTTTATCCTCCACCTCTGTGTGTCCACGAGTCTCCAATCTGTGTTTCGAATCCAGACCTGTCCCCTCGGCTCCAGGTTCTAGACCTCTGTCTTCTTCACCCCACAGTGAAGCCCTTTCTTTCTTTTTTTTTTTTGAGACAGAGGCTCACTCTGTTGCCCGGGCTAGAGTGCCGTGGCGTCAGCCTAGCTCACAGCAACCTCAAACTCCTGGGTTCAAGCGATCCTCCTGCCTCAGCCTCCCGAGTAGCTGGGACTACAGACATGCGCCACCATGCCCGGCTAATTTTTTCTATATATTTTTAGTTGGCCAATTAATTTCTTTCTAATTTTAGTAGAGGCAGGGTCTCGCTCTTGCTCAGGCTGGTCTC